>JAHIAM010007018.1:0-44751 GCA_021605205.1 Aegilops longissima
ACATCAAAATGTGTTACTTCCAACAAGTTGCTATCTTGTTCCATTTCTTTGAAACCGAGGCTTTTAGGTCATCTTGCCCATGTGGTATGATTTGCATATCTCAAGTGATTCAAAATCAGGTGAGTCCAAACGATCCATCTGCATGGAGTTTCTTCATGCATATACACCAATAGACATGGTTAGCATGTCTCAAACTTTTCAAAACGAGTGAGTCCAAAGATCCATCAACATGGAGCTTCTTCATGCTTTTATGACTTACATGGCAGTGCCACAAGTAAGTGGTACTATCATTACTATCTTATATCTTTTGGCATGAAAATGTGTATCACTACGATCGAGATTCAATAAACCATTCCTTTAGGTGCAAGACCATTGAAGGTATTATTCAAATAAATAGAGTAACCATTATTCTCCTTAAATGAATAACCGTATTGCGATAGACATAATCCAATCATGTCTATGCTCAACGCAAACACCAAATAACAATTATTTAGGTTTAACTCCAATCTCGATGGTAGAGGGAGCGTGCGATGCTTGATCACATCAACCTTGGAAATACTTCCAACACATATCGTCGGCTCACCTTTAGCTAGTCTCCGTTTATTCCGTAGCTTTTATTTCGAGTTACTAACACTTAGCAACCGAACCGGTATCTAATACCCTGGTGCTACTAGGAGTACTAGTAAAGTACACATTAACATAATGTATATCAAATATACTTCTATCGACCTTGCCAGCCTTCTTATCTACCAAGTATCTAGGGTAATTCTGCTCCGTTGGTTGTTCCCTTATTACGAAGCACTTAGTCTCGGTTTGGGTTCAACCTTGGGTTTCTTCACTAGAGCAGCAACTGTTTTGCCGTTTCATGAAGTATCCCTTGTTGCCCTTACCCTTCTTGAAACTAGTGGTTTTACCAACCATCAACAATTGATGCTCCTACTTGACTTCTACTTTCGCGGTGTCAAACATCGCTAACACTTCAAGGATCATCATATCTATCCCTGATATGTTATAGTTTATCACGAAGCTCTAGCAGCTTGGTGGCAATGACTTTGGAGAAACATCACTATCTCATCGGAAGATTAACTCCACTCGATTCAAGTGATCATTGCACTCGGACAATCTGAGCACAAACTCAACGATTGAGCTTTTTCTCTTAGTTTGCAGGCTAAGAAAATCGTCGGAGGTCTTATACCTCTTGACGTGGGCACGAGCTTGAAATCCCAATTTCAGCCCTCGAAACATCTCATATGTTCATGACGTTTCGAAAACGTCTTTGGTGCCTCTACTCTAAACCGTTCAACTGAACTATCACGTAGTTATCAAAACGTGTATGTCCGATGTTCGAAACATCCACAAACGACGTTTGGGGTTCAGCACACTGAGCGGTGCATTAAGGACATAAGCTTTCTCTGTCCGCATAATCGCCATCATCAACTTTCAACTATATTTTCTCTAGGAACATATCTAAACAGTGGAACTAAAGCGCGAGCTTACGACATAATTTGCAAAAGGTCTTTTGACTATGTTCAAGATAATTAAGTTCATCTTATGAACTCCCACTCAGATAGACATCCCTCTGGTCATCTAAGTGATTACATGATCCGAGTCAACTAGGTCGTGTCCGATCATCACGTGAGACGGACTAGTCATCATCGGTGAACATCTTCATGTTGATCGTATCTACTATACGACTCATGCTCGACCTTTCGGTCTCCGTGTTCCGAGGCCATGTCTGTACATGCTAGGCTCGTCAAGTTAACCCCAAGTGTTTTTGCTGTGTAAATCTGTCTTACACCCGTTGTATGTGAACGTAAGAATCCATCACACCCGATCATCACGTGGTGCTTAGAAGTTTATTTAACTGTAGCAACGCTGCACAGTCAGGGGAGAACACTTCTTGAAATTGTTGTAAGGGATCATCTTATTTACTACAGTCGTTCTAAGTAAACAAGATGCAGAAACATAATAAACATCACATGCAATTATATATAGTAGTGACATGATATGGCCAATATCATATAGCTCCATTGATCTCCATCTTCGGGGCTCCATGATCATCATCGTCACCGGCATGACACCATGATCTCCATCATCATGATCTCCATCATCGTGTCTCCATGAAGTTGTCTCGCCAACTATTACTTCTACTACTATGGCTACCGGTTAGCAATAAAGTAAAGTAATTACATGGCGTTGTTCAAATGGCACGCAGGTCATACAATAAATAAAGACAACTCCTATGGCTCCTGCCGGTTGTCATACTCATCGACATGCAAGTCGTGAATCCTATTACAAGAACATGATCAATCTCATACATCACATATCATTCATCACATTCTTCTTGGCCATATCACATCACATAGCATACCCTGCAAAAACAAGTTAGACGGCCTCTAATTGTTGTTGCATGTTTTACGTGGCTGCTATGGGTTTCTAGCAAGAACGTTTCTTACCTACGCAAAACCACAACGTGATATGCCAATTGCTATTTACCCTTCATAAGGACCCTTTTCATCGAATCCGTTCCGACTAAAGTGGGAGAGGCGGCACCGCTAGCCACCTTATGCACCAAGTGCATGTCATCGGTGGAACTCGTCTCACGAAGAGTACGTGTAAGGTCGGTCCGGCCGCTTCATCCCACAATACCGTCGAAACAAGATTGGACTAGTAACGGTAAGCATATTGAACAAAATCAACGCCCACAACTACTTTGTGTTCTACTCGTGCAAAGAATCTACGCAATAAACCTAGCTCATGATGCCATTTGTTGGGGAACGAGCAGAAATTCAAAATTTTCCACGTGTCACCAAGATCTATCTATGGAGAAACCAGCAACGAGGGGAAGGAGAGTGCATCTACATACCCTTGTAGATCGCTAAGCGGAAGCGTTCATGAGAACGGGGTTGAAGGAGTCGTACTCGTCGTGATTCAAATCACCGATGATCCTAGTGCTGAACGGACAGCACCTCCGCGTTCAACACACGTACAGCCCGGTGACGTCTCCCACGCCTTGATCCAGCAAGGAGAGAGGGAGAGGTTGAGGAAGACTCCATCCAGCAGCAACACAACGGCATGGTGGTGATGGAGGGCGTGGCAATCCCGCAGGCTTCGCCAAGCACCAAGGGAGGAGGAGGAGGAGAGGCGGGGCTGCACCAAGAGGAGAGAACTCATGTGTGTTGGGCAGCCCAAAATCTCAAGTATATATAGGGGAAAGAGGGCTGCACCCCTTTAGGGTTTCCCACCCCAAGGGGTGCGGCCAGCCCTAGATGGGACTTGGGGCGGCCAAGAGGGAGGAGTGCCTCCCAAGTCAAGTGGAGGCCCTCCCTTAGGGTTCCCCCTTCCCATGCGCATGGGCCTTGGGGGCTGGTGCCCTTGGCCCATTATGGCTAGGGCGCCCCCACAGCCCATGCTACTGTATTGGACGTGGTGGAACAATTTCCGGACCTCCGGACCCCTCCGAATCCTCCGAACCTTCTGGAAGCTTCCGGTACAATATCGAAAAACCCGAACTTTTCGGAACCCGAACAACAACTTTCCATATATAAATCTTTACCTCCGGACCATTCCGAACTCCTCGTGACGTCCGGGATCTCATCCGGACTCGAACAACATTCGGTAACCACATACAAACTTCCTTTATAACCCTAGCGTCATCGAACCTTAAGTGTGTAGACCCTACGGGTTCGGGAGACATGTAGACATGACCGAGGCGTTCTCCGGTCAATAACCAACAGCCGGATCTGGATACCCATGTTGGCTCCTACATGTTCCACGATGATCTCATCGGATGAACCACGATGTCAAGGACTCAATCGATCCGTATACAATTCCCTTTGTCTAGCGGTATTGTACTTGCCCGAGATTCGATTGTCGGTATCCCGATACCTTGTTCAATCTCGTTTCCGGCAAGTCTCTTTACTCGTTCCATAACACATCATCCGTGATCAACCCCTTGGTCACATTGTGCACATTATGATGATGTCCTACCGAGTGGGCCCAGACATACCTCTCCGTTTACGGAGTGACAAATCCGATCTCGATTCGTGCAACCCCAGACACTTTCGGAGATACCGTAGTGCACCTTTATAGTCACCCGACGCGTTGTGACGTTTGGTACACCCAAAGCATTACTACGGTATCCGGAGTTGCACAATCTCATGGTCTAAGGAAAAGATACTTGACATTAGAAAAGCTTTAGCATACTGAACTACGATCTTTGTGCTAGGCTTAGTATTGGGTCTTGTCCATCACATCATTCTACTAATGATGTGATCCCGTTATCAATGACATCCAATGTCCATGGTTAGGAAACCGTAACCATCTGTTGATCAACGAGCTAGTCAATAGAGGCTTACTAGGGACATGGTGTTGTCTATGTATCCACACATGTATCTGAGTTTCCTATCAATACAATTATAGCATGGATAATAAACGATTATCGTGAACAAGGAAATATAATAATAACTAATTTATTATTGCCTCTAGGGCATATTTTCAACACCTCCTTCATCGCGCTGGGCCCCGACGTCGGGTAGCCGTCCTTGTCGATCTTCCAGTTGCGTGGAAGCCAACAGCCCGGCAGGACGGGGAGGCAGTACCGGTGGAGTTCCTCCGTATCCAGCTCGCCGATGCTCGTTGGCCAGGAGCCGGGGACATCGTCGTCGCCGGCGCCACCGGCGCTGCTGCTGCCGCGGTAGAACGCCATCGCCGGTGGGCGTCAGTGGGACGGGGGCTGCGAGGGGCGTCGGTGGGACGGGGGCTGCGAGGGGTGTCGGTGGGATGGGGCCTGCGAGGGGCGTCGATGTGACGGGGTCGTCGGTGGGGGTCGGTTTATATAGCGGCGGGGCTACGGGGGCGGGTGAGACGCCAGGGTCATTAATGCGACGGTGTTAATGACTGCGCGGCAGGTGGCGTGGGCATCCGCGCCGGTTTGACCCCTCGGGCGCCGAGATCGACGGGTCCGGGGGGCAGGCCACACGGCGGGGCAGGCGAGGTGGCGTGCGGCACGCGAGGTGCCGGCAACGATGGCGCGACAAGAGAGGAAGCGACAGCGGCGGCGGCGGCGGCGTCGCGGCGGCGAGGTGCCGGCAGCGGTGGCGCGACAGCAAGGAGGCGACAACGGCGTCAAGCGGCAGCGGTGGCGTCCGGCAGGCGACGAGGCGACTGCGGTCGCAGGCGGCAGCTGCGCAGGCGGCACGCACGTGCAACCGCCTATGCGTGCGCTCCTCGGGCAGCATGATTGGCGGGCGGGACGTGCGGGTGGGTGGGGCATCGACGGGTGTGGGTAGGCGGGCGGCGGGGGCGTGGGGATGGGTCCGTGACAGGTGCGAGCGGGACGCGCGGAAAAAAACATACGTATTTGAATGCGTATAAGCTCCAGCGGGCGCGCGGGCGGGCGGCCTTTTTTTCAAATTATGCCAATCGTTCCCCTCGTTATGAAGGGGTATCGAGCAATCCTGGCCGTTTGTGTTGGAGGGGTCTACTGAAGCAGAAGTGTGTAACAAATTGCTCTGGACTTGAGCTTTGTTTTTTTTCTTTTCTAAATGTCGATTACTTCTTCAGAAATTGCTTGTTCCACGTCAGAGTTCCATTGAATTCCTCTGATTATGAAGAATGGATATCACTGATCTTCCATGCTGTATCTTCTTCACTTTCTTACACTTCTTATGCTGGTTGCTCTCGGGTCATAAGAGCAACTCCAATGGGATGACCCATTTCGTCCACAGCCGTCCATTTGGGTCGGCGCGGACACAAAAATCGGCCCAACGCGTCGACCCAAACGGACGCGCATCCGCTTTTCGTCTGCGGGCGACCCATTTCCGGCCATCTCCTTCTTCGACGCCCACAAGCTGTTCGACAGTTTGCCAAGGTACGAAATGGACTCCGCCGACGAGTTCTTCTTCCACAATTTCTTTTGCGACTCCGATGATTCATCGTCCGACGACGAGTAGGAGATATTGGCTGCCGTGTTGCTCCATCACCACCTAAACAGCCAGCGCCCATTGTTCCGTGGCTCCATTTCGGGCCACCTTCCGGTGTTGATTCACAACCGAGAGAGTGGGCATTTCCTTCTCTGGAAGGACTACTTTGATACAACAAACCCGTTGTTCAAACATCACAAATTCCGCCGCCGTTTCCGTATGAGTAGGCATGTTTTCAACCGTATTAGAGAGGGAGTGGTCGGCTATGATGACTATTTCATGTGCAAAGAGGATGCCGTCGGCAAGATTGGTTTCTCCTATTATCAGAAATGCACTGCCGCCATCCGAATGCTTGCATACGGAGTGCCCGGTGATCTCATTGACGAGTACGTCCGTATGAGCGAGTCTACATGCCTAGAGTCCCTGTATAAGTTCTGCAAGGTTGTTATTGCTTGTTTGGCACTGAGTACTTGAGAGAGCCGACAGCTGAAGATACAGCCCATTTGTTGGTGATGAATGCCAGAAGGGGCTTCCCAGGGATGCTTGGCAGCATAGACTGCATGCACTGGGAGTGGAAGAACTGTCCTTCTGCTTGGCAAGGGCAGTACAAGGGACATGTCAGGGCTTGCACTGTCATCCTAGAGGCTGTGGCATCTCAAGATCTCTGGATCTGGCACTCTTTCTTTGGCATGGCTGGATCACACAATGATATCAACGTGCTTCAGCGCTCGCCAGTGTTTGCTAGGCTTGCCGAAGGAAACAGCCCACAGGTGAACTTTACTGTCAACAGCCACAACTACGACAAAGGACTGGGTGACGGTATCTATCCTCAGTGGATGATGTCTACTACACAACCTTCTTCTTGTAGACGTTGTTGGTCCTCCAAGTGCAGAGGTTTGTAGGACAGTAGCAAATTTCCCTCAAGTGGGTGACCTAAGGTTTATCAATCCATGGGAGGCGTAGGTTGAAGATGGTCTCTCTCAAACAACCCCGCAACCAAGTAACAAAGAGTCTCTTGTGTCCCCAACACACCCAATACAATGGTAAATTGTATAGGTGCACTAGTTCGGCGAAGAGATGGTGATACAAGTGCAATATGGATAGTAGATATAGGTTTTTGTAATCTGAAAATATAAAAACAGCAAGGTAACAAGTAATAAAAGAGAGCGTAAACGGTATTGCAATGCTAGGAAACAAGGCCTAGGGTTCATACTTTCACTAGTGCAAGTTCTCTCAAGAATAATAACATAATTGGATCACATAACTATCCCTCAACATGCAACAAAGAGTCACTCCAAAGTCACTAATAGCGGAGAACCAACGAAGAAATTATGGTAGGGTACGAAACCACCTAAAAGTTATTCTTTCTGATCGATCTGTTCAAGAGTTCGTACTAGAATAACACCTTAAGACACAAATCAACCAAAACCCTAATGTCACCTAGATACTCCAATGTCACCTCAAGTATCCATGGGTATGATTATACGATATGCATCACACAATCTCAGATTCATCTATTCAAACCAACACAAAGTACTTCAAAGAGTGCCCCAAAGTTTCTACCGAGAGTCAAAGGCGAAAACGTAGCCAACCCCTATGCATAAGTTCACGAGGTCACGGAACCCGCAAGTTGATCACCAAAACATACATCAAGTAGATCACGTGATATCCCATTGTCACCACAGATAAGCACATGCAAGACATGCATCAAGTGTTCTCAAATCCATAAAGACTCAATCCGATAAGATAACTTCAAAGGGAAAACTCAATCCATTACAAGAGAGTAGAGGGGGAGAAACATCATAAGATCCAACTATAATAGCAAAGCTCGCGATACATCAAGATCGTATCACCTTAAGAACACGAGAGAGAGAGAGAGAGAGAGAGAGAGAGAGATCAAACACATAGCTACTGGTACATACCCTCAGCCCCAAGGGTGAACTACTCCCTCTTCGTCATGGAGAGCGCCGGGATGATGAAGATGGCCACCGGAGAGGGATTCCCCCTCCGGCAGGGTGCCGGAACGGGTCTAGAATGGTTTTCGGTGGCTACAGAGGCTTGCGGCGGTGGAACTCTCGATCTAGGTTTCTTTCTGGAAGTCTGGGTATATATAAGAGGTGTTGGCGTCGGGAACAAGTCAGGGGGGGTCCCCGAGGCGGCCACGAGGTAGGGGGCGCGCCCAGGGGGTAGGGCGCGCCTCCCGCCCTCATGGTGGCCTCGGGACTCTTTTGGCCCATCTCCGATGCTCCGTGGGCTTCTTTTGGTCCAAAAACAATCTCCGTTGAATTTCTGGTCAATTGGACTCCGTTTGGTTTTCCTTTTCTGCGATACTCAAAAACAAGGAAAAAATAGAAACTGGCACTAGGCTCTAGGTTAAAAGGTTAGTCCCAAAAATCATATAAAATAGCATATAAATGCATATAAAACATCCCAGATGGATAATATAATAGCATGGAACAATAAAAATTATAGATACGTTGGAGACGTATCAAGCATCCCCAAGTTTAATTCCTGCTCGTCCTCGAGTAAGTAAATGATAAAAACAGAATTTTTGAAGTGGAATGCTACCTAGCATATTTATCAATGTAATTTTCTTTATTGTGGCATGAATGTTCAGATCCGAAAGATTCAAGACAAAAGTTTAATATTGACATAAAAATAATAATACTTCAAGCATACTAACCCAGGAATTATGTCTTATCAAAATAACATAGCCAAAGAAAGCCCATCCCTACAAAATCATATAGTTTGGTCATGCTTCATTTTCATCTCACAAAAATGCTCTCATCATGCACAACCCGATGACAAGCCAAGCAATTGTTTCATACTTCAGTATTTCTCAAACTTTTTCAACTTTCACGCAATACATGAGTGTGAGCCATGGACATAGCACTATGGGTGGAATAGAGTATAATGATGGAGGTTGTGTGGAGAAGACAAAAAAGGAGAAAGTCTCACATTGACGCGGCTAATCAACGGGCTAGGGAGATGCCCATCAATTGATGTTAATGCAATGAGTAGGGATTGCCATGCAACGTTTGCACTAGATCTATAAATGAATGAAAGCTCAACAAAACAAACTAAGTGGGTGTGCATCCAACTTGCCTGCTCACGAAGACCTAGGGCATTTGAGGAAGCCCATTGTTGGGAATATACAAGCCAAGTTCTATAATGAAAAATTCCCACTAGTATATGAAAGTGACTAAACAAAAGACTCTCTATCATAAAGATCATGGTGCTACTTTGAAGCACAAGTGTGGAAAAAGGATAGTAGCATTGTCCCTTTTTATTTTCTTTTTTGGGCCTTTTTTTATTTGGCCTTTCTTTTTTTGGCCTTTATTTTTTTATTTTTTTATTTGGGACAACGCTCTATTAATGATGATCATCACACTTCTATTTATTTACAACTCAATGATTACAACTCGATACTAGAACAAAATATGACTCTATATGAGTGCCTCCGGTGGTGTACCGGGATGAGCAATGAATCAAGCAGAGTGACACGTATGATAAATTATGCATGGTGGCTTTGCCAGAAATACGAAGTCAACTACATGATCATGCAAAGCAATATGACAATGATGAAGCGTGTCATAATAAATGAAACGGTGGAAAGTTGCATGGCAATATATCTCGGAATGGCTATGGAAATGCCATAATAGGTAGGTATGGTGGCTGTTTTGAGGAAGATATAAGGAGGTTTATGCGTGATAGAGTGTATCATATCACGGGGTTTGGATGCACCGGCGAAGTTTGCACCAACTCTCAAGGTGAGAAAGGGCAATGCACGGTACTGAAGAGGCTAGCCATGATGGAAGGGTGAGAGTGTGTATAATCCATGGACTCAACATTAGTCATAAATAACTCACATACTTACTGCAAAAATCTACAAGTCATCAAAAACCAAGCACTACGCGCATGCTCCTAGGGGGATAGATTGGTAGGAAAAGACCATCGTTCGTCCCCGACCGCCACTCATAAGGATGACAATCAAAGAACACCTCATGTTTCAAATTTGTCACACAACGGTTACCATACGTGCATGCTATGGGACTTGCAAACTTCAACACAAGTATTTCTCAAATTCACAACTACTCAACTAGCACGACTCTAATATCACCATCTTTATATCTCAAAACAATTATCAAGTATCAAACTTCTCATAGTATTCAATGCACTCTATATGAAAGTTTTTATTATACCCATCTTGGATGACCATCATATTTGGACTAGTTTCATAACCAAAGGAAATTACCATGATGTTCTAAAAGACTCTCAAAATAATATAAGTGAAGCATGAGAGCAAATGGCAAACTACTCCGAAAGATATAAGTGAAGATCAATGAGTAGTTGAATAATTATGTAACTATGTGAAGACTCTCTAACATTTAATAATTTCATATCTTGGTATTTTATTCAAACAGCAAGCAAAACAAAAGAAAATGAACTGACGCTCCAAGCAAAACAATATCATGTGGTGAATAAAAATATAGCTCCAAGTAAAGTTACCGATGAACGAAGACAAAAGAGGGGATGCCCCGGAAGGCATCCCCAAGCATAGGCTCTTGGTTGTCCTTGAATATTACCTTGGGGTGCCTTGGGCATCCCCAATCTTAGGCTCTTGCCACTCCTTATTCCATAGTCCATCGAATCTTTACCCAAAACTTGAAAACTTTACAACACAAAACTCAACAGAAAACTCGTAAGCCCTGTTAGTATAAGAAAATAAATCACCACTTTTGGTACTGTTGTGAATTCATTCTAAATTAATATTGGTGTAATATCTACTGTATTCCAACTTATCTATGATTCATACCCTCCGATACTACTCATGGATTCATCAAAATAAGCACACAACACAATGAAAACAGAATCTGTCAAAAACAGAACAGTCTGTAGTAATCTGTATCAAACGTATACTTCTGGAACTCCAAAAATTCTTAAATAAATTGGTGAACCTGAGAAATTTTTCTATGAATCATCTTCAAAAAGAATCAACCTAAAATCACTCTCCAGTAAAACATGGCAGCTAATCTCGTGAGCGCTAAAGTTTCTGTTTTTTATAGCAAGATCATAACGACTTCACCCAAGTCTTCCCAAAGGTTCTACTTGGCACGAACACTAATTAAAACAATAAAACCACATCTAAAAAGAGGCTAGATGAATTACTTATTACTAAACATGAGCAAAAAGCAAAGAACAAAAATATAGTTGGGTTGCCTCCCAACAAGCGCTAACGTTTAACGCCCCTAGCTAGGCATGATGATTTCAATGATGCTCACATAAAGATAAGAGTTGAAATATAAAGAGAGCATCATGAAGAATATTACCAGCACATTTAAGTCTAACCCACTTCCTATGCGTAGGGATTTTGTGAGCAAACAACTCATGGGAACAATCAACTAGCATAGGAAAGCAAAACAAGCATAGCTTCAAAATTTTAAGCACATAGAGAGAAAACTTGATATTATTGCAATTCCTACAAGCATATATTCCTCCCTCATAATAATTTTCAGTAGCATCATGAATGAATTCAACAATATAACCATCACATAAATCATTCTTTTCATGATCTACAAGCATAGAAAATTTACTACTCTCCACAGAAGCAAAATTCTTCTCGTGAATAATAGTGGGAGCAAACTCACCAAAATAATTATCATGTGAGGCATAATCCAATTGAAAACTAAAATCATGATGACAAGTTTCATGGTTATTATTATTCTTAATAGCATACAAGTCATCACAATAATCATCATAGATAGCAACTTTGTTCTCATAACCAATTGGAACCTCTTCCGAAATAGTGGAATCATCACTAAATAAAGTCATGACCTCTCCAAATCCACTTTCATAATTATCACAATAAGATTCAACACCCTCCAAAATAGTGGGATCATTACTTCCTAGTTTACACTCTTCTAAACCCACTTTCATCAATATAACCATCATAAATAGGAGGCATGCTATCATCATAATAAATTTGCATATCAAAACTTGGGGGACTAAAAATATCACCTTCATCAAACATAACATCCCCAAGCTTGTGGCTTTGCATATCATTAGCATCATGGATATTCAAGAAATTCGTACTAACAACATTGCAATCATGCTCATCATTCACATATTTTATGCCAAGCATTCTATGTAATTATTCTTCTAGTACTTGAGCACAATTTTCCTTCCCATCATTTTCACGAAAGACATTAAAAAGATGAAGCATATGAGGCACCCTTAATTTCATTTTTTATAGTTTTCTTTTATAGACTAAACTAGTGATAAAAAAAGAAACAAAAAGATTTGACTGCAAGATCTAAAGATATACCTTCAAGCACTAACCTCCCCGGCAACGGCGCCAGAAAAGAGCTAGATGTCTACAACACAACCTTCTTCTTGTAGACGTTGTTGGGCCTCCAAGTGCAGAGGTTTGTAGGATAGTAGCAAATTTCCCTCAACTGGATGACCTAAGGTTAATCAATCCGTGGGAGGCATAGGTTGAAGATGGTCTCTCTCACAAACAACTCTGCAACCGAATAACAAAGAGTCTCTTGTGTCCCCAACACACCCAATACAATGGTAAATTGTATAGGTGCACTAGTTCGGCGAAGAGATGGTGATACAAGTGCAATATGGATAGTAGATATAGGTTTTTGTAATCTGAAAATATAAAAACAGCAAGGTAACAAGTAATAAAAGAGAGCGTAAACGGTATTGCAATGCTAGGAAACAAGGCCTAGGGTTCATACTTTCACTACTGCAAGTTCTCTCAAGAATAATAACATAATTGGATCACATAACTACCCCTCAACATGCAACAAAGAGTCACTCCAAAGTCACTAATAGCGGAGAACCAACGAAGAGATTATGGTAGGATACGAAACCACCTCAAAGTTATTCTTTCTGATCGATCTGTTCAAGAGTCCGTACTAGAATAACACCTTAAGACACAAATCAACCAAAACCCTAATGTCACCTAGATACTCCAATGTCACCTCAAGTATCCATGGGTATGATTATACGATATGCATCACACAATCTCAGATTCATCTATTCAAACCAACACAAAGTACTTCAAAGAGTGCCTCAAAGTTTCTACCGGAAAGTCAAGACGAAAACGTGTGCCAACCCCTATGCATAAGTTCACGAGGTCACGGAACCCGCAAGTTGATCACAAAAACATACATCAAGTAGATCACGTGATATCCCATTGTCACCACAAATAAGCACATGCAAGACATACATCAAGTGTTCTCAAATCATTAAAGACTCAATCCGATAAGATAACTTCAAAGGGAAAACTCAATCCATTACAAGAGAGTAGAGGGGGAGAAACATCATAATATCCAACTATAATAGCAAAGCTCGCGATACATCAAGATCGTATCACCTAAAGAACACGAGAGAGAGAGAGAGAGAGAGAGAGAGAGAGAGAGATCAAACACATAGCTACTGGTACATAGCCTCAGCCCCAAGGGTGAACTACTCCCTCCTCGTCATGGAGAGCGCCGGGATGATGAAGATGGCCACCGGAGAGGGATTCCCCCCTCCGGCAGGGTGCCGGAACGGGTCTAGATTGGTTTTCGATGGCTACAGAGGCTTGCGGCGGCGGAACTCCCGATCTAATTTTCTTTCTGGAAGTTTGGTACATATAATAGGTGTTGGCGTCGGGAACAAGTCAGGGGGGTCCCCGAGGCGGCCACGAGGTAGGGGGCGCGCCCAGGGGGTAGGGCACGCCTCCCGCCCTCGTGGTGGCCTCGGGACTCTTCTGGCCCATCTCCGATACTCCGTGGGCTTCTTCTGGTCCAAAAACAATCTCCATTGAATTTCAGGTCAATTGGACTCCGTTTGGTTTTCCTTTTCTGCGATACTCAAAAACAAGGAAAAAACAGAAACTGGCACTGGGCTCTAGGTTAATAGGTGTGTCCCAAAAATCATATAAAATAGCATATAAATGCATATGAAACATCCTAGATGGATAATATAATAGCATGGAATAATAAAAAATTATAAATACGTTGGAGACGTATCAGTGGACCACTATTGTCAAGACAATACCCAACCAGGAGCAAGAGAGTGCCAGGAAGGATGTCAAGCGTGCCTTTGGTGCTTTGCAATCTCGATGGGGCATCATTCGGTATCCTGCTAATATCTGGAGCATGCAGAAACTACGGGAGGTAATGACTGCTTGTGTGATCATGCACAATATGATCGTAGAAGACGGGCGCCCGGAACGTCTGTACGATCAAGGCTTTCAGTTTTAGGGTGAGAATGTTGTGCGTGAGCATGGAGTAGCGGCAACGTTTGAACAGTTCATTCAATTTCATAAAGACATGCGTGATTGGGAAACTCACGTGCAGCTGTAAAATGATTTGGTTGAGCATATGTGGGCTCATATTGGCAACCAATAGATGTATCTTCTTTTATTCGTTTGTAGAACTATGTGAAACATTTTTATTTTTTTCCGGCTTGTAAAACTATACTATTATTCGGTAAACTATGTTATTTGACAATATGTTTGAATGCAAATCAATGTAATATTGTGCGGCCAGCCGGCCACGCCGACACATATGGATCGGCGCGTTGAGCGCACTGCCGACCCAAATCTAAAAAAGAGCGGACGCCGGGCGGGCGACCGACCCAACGAATGAAATCGCCGTCCGTTTGGGTCGCCCCGTTGGAGTTGCTCTAAAGTCGAGTCCAACTGGGCGGCCCAATTTAGCCCACCGACCCACTCTCAAGAGTCCCAGATGGTTCTAGCTTTACCAAAGCTGTGTAATAAAAGCATCTTCAACGTTGAACCGCAAATTTCTTACTATATCTGTCTACGGACGGAGGGATTAGTTCGCGTATACGGATGCAGTAGCCGACCATACAATGCTATTATGTATATGTCCAATCCTGTATATGCAATGGCGGATCCAGGACCCTGGCCGGAGGGCCTGGGCCTGGGGCGTGAGGAAAACTTGCTTCGTTGACGATAGGCATAAGGGCACTGTAGTGATACTGTTCACTCGAGCTCTGAGAAGGGCATTTTCGAGGAAAGACCTCCTTTACGAACACCCGGCCGGCGTCCGATAATCCCAGCGCTTCATAAAAAAAAACTCTACTTATGCATCCCTTTTCTAGTAGGGCGTTTTTGGAGGATGAGCTCCATGAAACCTGTTATTTAAATATAATCAAATTAAACAAAATGGTTTCAGTTTTTTAGAAAAAATATACACATATACAAGCACGACAGAATAATTTGAATTGACAGCTGTGCACAAAAGAAAATCGTGGACGTTGACAATGAAGATTACATGTGCTAAAAAGCCACATATCTGTTTTTTGCATAGCCCTCATTTCTATGTATTTCATCATGAAAATTTACATATGTACATTTATGTCTCTGGATATATGTGTATTTTTTTAGATTTGTTTGGAATTTTAAAATATGAATTTTAATTCGGCCTCCATAGAGCTCGAGCTCCATTTAAGTTGAATTTCACCAGTTTGCAGCAATAAAAAACTAGTCGAATTTCCTACTGAAAAAAAAAAGAATTTCAACCTGGTGCTGTTGCGTTGGGGCACCTGCCCCCTACGAAGCACCGATACTTCAGAAGCTGCCGTATCGCCGTCCAGGACAGCGCCGATACTCCGATACGGCAGATACGGCTTCGATACGGGTATCCCAGAAGTATCCTCTTTTTTTATTTAAAAAAAAAGAAAAAGATGCTGATACGCCTGGGATACGCTGGCGACACGGCTCGGACACGGCGAGCGACGGAACGCAGCCCTAAGCGAGCCCAATAGCCCATGAGGCCACGGCCACTAAACCAATTATTCCTCTCTCGCATTCTCGTCTCCATTCGACCACACCAGGAGCTGGGTCGAGGTTGATCCACTGGAGTGTCCCGGCGCTGCCTCCTCCGCCGCCTAGAGTGGCTCACCACCGGCGCCCCCACCACCTGGAATCGCCTCTCCACCTGAATCTTCTGCTCTTCTCCACCACCGTCGCAACTCACAAGGTAAACAGCAATTACCCCGAGCCCCCTGTGATGTATGTGTGCTTGATCTTGATGCATGCTTCGCTGCTTGCTGGCTTCCATAGACCGTAGTAGTAGACTCTCTCATTACATCATTAGGTAGTAGTAGTACTATACTAATTTCGATCTGATGTATGCTTAGCTGCTTGATCTTGATGTATGCTTGGCTTGGCTGCTTGTTGGCTTCCATGTGTGCTTGCTGTGTTGCTGCTTGTTGATGTTTGTGGGATAAAATTATTACTTGCTGATGTTGTTATTGTTGCTGTATATTGCTAGGGAAGGAGATAGAAGTACAACATGGCATTGCAGGGAGTTCCATGGCAACAATTTGATCTCATCTCACACATTTCATTATTTTGCTTTTATTACATGTCATTTTATTAATTATTTATATATATACTCGCCGTATCGCATATTGTCGTTTCTAAAAATTGCCGTATCCCGTATCGCCGTATTCGTATCGGTGTCGCCGTATCAGTGCAACGTAGCCTGCCCCTTGTCTCTTCTAGGTTGTTCGGTGGCTCCTGCCTGAGCACCTGGTTGCTAGCAGTATGAAATGAACACGTACGTAGAAATTCTTACAAAAGGAACAACAAAAAAAAGCCATGGCCACCGTCACTGGCTCGGCGCCAACTCACCGACCAGTAGCGTCGTCGGTCGTGATGATCCATGCATGCATTGCTTCTGTAGAAAATTAAAAATGAGGCATGCAGGCGTATGTGCTGCGGCCAATGATAAGAGAAAACAAATGGTGTGAGATGTACGTAGACAGGTTGTATGTGGCCACACCTTATCGATAGAGAGGGAGGGACCGAGGCCGAGAGATGCCGACTGCTTTCCCAACCACCACAAACCTAACCGGGCCATTTTATGGTGTGCTGATAGTACTACTTCTTGTACAACAACGAGGGGAGCATATCATTGGTTATCCGTGGCTCTCGGGGCAAATTTGACCATTTTGACCTCTGGGCGAAATCAATTCACAGAATTAACTGCCCGTGAAAGTATTTCACACCCCTAACCTTTTTGTGTGTATCGCCACGACGGCCACACACCCTCTTGTGCAGCGCTTAGCACGAGGCTGCACACCAGTCCACCGTGGCAGCCCTCGGCTCAAGATTTGAAGAAGGTAACGCCTCCGGACTAGGCGCCACACATGTAATATGCAGTGCCAGTAGCGTAGGCGTTGCACGGTGACTTAGATGCCACCACCGCCGCCCCCCCCCACCCCACCCATTCGTTCGGTTTTGAAATGTGAAGCGGCCTTGGGGTTCCTCCTCTCCCCTCTCAATCCCTCTCCAAATCCTTCAGATCCGACGATTTGGTCCGTGCATTTCTTCACCAATCCATCCTAGAAGGTACTCTCTTCGATCCCTTCTTTTATCCATAGAAAATATGATATTTTGAAGATTTGGAGAATACTTGTTTGATTAGATTAGATTTGAATCTTGCATGTATTAGAACTTTGCATGTATTGATTTGTTTGATTGATTTGGGGAACCCTTGTTTGTTTGATTTGTGGAACCCTAGTTTAGTTTATGGAAGAGTTATTTTTATGAAGTAGGCATAGTTTATGGAAAAGTTATTTGTATGAAGTAGGCCTAGTTATTTGTGGAACCCTTTTTTATTAGTTATGTTTGATTTGATATGGTTGGATACATAGATTGGTATGGTTGCATCTAGTAGGCCTACTTTAGTTTTTTTGTATTCAAAAGATAATCGTGTTGACAAGAAAGCTTTCTTGCAAATTGCTAGGATGGTTTGGCTTCTCAATGATCATTGGGATCTACAACACCGGTCGTACGCTATGTCGGTGAAGCAGCGGTAATAATGAAAGTTGTCGGTGTTATGAATTTCGTGTTTTTTCAAACACATACCCCCATATGTAATGATTTGTTTGTTTGCTTGTAGGAGCTTGCACCTCTGAAGCTTCGCTCACGGGTCAACCTTGGGTGGATGCGCTATCATGAGCGGTACACGCCGTATGTTAGGGAGACAGGACTTCTCCTTTCATTCAGTTGGTCGACGGTCGGCGCCACCCAACAATGCTCCAAAGACTCACCGCGCTTATTGATCATTGAGGCCGGAGACACACTTTCCATCTTCGGATTGGGCGATGACCGTGGCGCTCGAGGATATAGCTATGATCACGGTCTTCCTATCGATGGGAATCCTCTATGTATGAGCACCGATTCGATGGGTGGCGCGAGCAAATGCTTGCCCTTATCGGTATGGTTCCTCCGAGCCGCGAGAACCGAAGTAGAAGGCAAGAAGAAGGAAAGAGTCGCAGCCGATGCTACTTTCACGTGGATTGTATCGAACTTCATAATTGCCACGAGGATCTTGATGAGGACACGGTGAAGACATATGCTCGTGTCTACATGTGGTACGTGATATCCAGGAGTATGTTTGCTGATGGCACGAGCAAGAATGCTCCATGGATGTGGCTCAAGCGTTGACCGTCTTCAATAGCAAATGGAGTTGGGGTTCGGCGACAACGGCTTACTTGTATAGACAGGTATGAAGTTGTTTCGTTTCAATTCATTGGTACATTATGAATGTGATCTTGCTGTTAACTCAACCATGTTCTCTTTTATGTGCAGTTGGACGAAGCTTTGTTGTAGGCTATCTGGAGGTATTGGTGGTTGTTTGCTCGCACTTTCCATATGGAGCTGGGAGCGTTTGCGGTTGGACGATCAAGACCGTGAAGTTCGATGATTGGGGCGAGAAAGACGACCCACTACGGCTCCCCACTTGGGCTTACAAGTGGGATGTGTTAAATGAGATGACGGATGATCCTCGGTCATGTACAAGCTGTACAGAGCGAGATGGACGCGATCACGCTGAAAGGGTGAATCGACATTGCATAAGTTATTATCATGCTTCCATCGTAACTCGATATCAACTTTGCATTCTATCCCATTTTGTAGGTTGAATGGGAACCGTATGGAAAAGGAGAGAGTTTTGGGAACCCTATAGAGTTCAGGTTGAATCCGATGTGCACTAGGGATAGGGATCTCTGGCATATGCGGTGTCCACTCATATGCAACTGGGCGGTTGAGCTTCACCTGCCACATCGGGTGTACCGTCAGTTTGGTTTGTTCATGCCACACCGCCGGAGTGGGAGGACACCTCCATAGTGCTACACGCGAAGATATAATCAACCTTGAGCAATTAGCAGCTTCTCGGTGGTTTCGATGATGCTAATATTATGTTTCTAACTTGCAGGTTGGATAGGAAAAGCGTTGGAAGATCAAGGATTGGGCCAAGCATCACAACAACTATGTCACATAAAGGCGCTTGTCATGGAGCAAGCTAGGGCTGGAAAACGAGCCAAGCTTCGTGAGCACCGCCCGATTGCGTTCAACAACTATCTAACATGGTTTCTAGGCGTCACCCGTGTGGAGGTATGCAAGCCGGCGTATGATGATGAGATTTTGGAAGAAACCCACCGTCTTTGATGAGGTAGCCCAGCACCAGTACAACGCATTAGTCAGGAAAGGCAACTCAGTGATCCCTGCAGGGCCAATGATGAACTTTGTGGTATTTGCCCTTTTTTTCTTTTCAATTCGCACTATTCACATCTTCACTTGCCTAACACGTTAATATCGTTTCTGTTCATAGCGTGCCCAGATCAAGAAAGCAGCTGATGAGACCGACACTATTCTAGAAACAACCCCGGCTGGCAAAAGCGATGGGGAAGGTGCACTTTGAGCATTCATTAAGGTTCACATCTCCTTCAAACTAGCACTTAACATGTGTTGCTACGTTCGATGTCTCATTCACTTGTTCATGTTGCAGCGCCAGGGCCAAAAGTTAAGGCGGCTGTCAAACCTTTTTGGTTGTCGCGACCCCGAGTTGTATCACCAGAACGTTCTAGGTCGTCGACACCATCAGATCCAACTTCTGGCCATGCTAATCCTTTGGACGATGAGGATGTGGGTGTGGTCACCCAAGAGGTATGGCCTGAGGTATGGCCTGAGGATATATATTCACTTGTTGATGCATTGCTAACTATATCCTCACACACGGTCTTTCCATATCTTTTATGGATGCATAGGTTCCTGATGATATGACCTTGGGGACCTACAAGGTTCGGTCTGCATACGAGTTAAAGCCTAGGAAGGGATTCAAGAAATACACACCTGAGGACATCACCCAAAGAGGCAAAAGGACGGTCGGCACCTCGCGGATGGCGGCTTTAGATGACTATTTGGATGACGATGTGGATGACGTGGAGGAACCAGAGCCGGAGCCGGAGCCGGAGCGGGTTCGTCTTCCTAGGAAGGTGAAGAAGATTTACTGCAAGAGAGGGGGAGGAGCCAGCAAGCGCGGAAGGAACTAGTCGTCGTCCTCTTTTAGTAATGGTAGTAATGGTAGCTCTATGTTGAACTCTATGTTGGTGGTAATGTCGAACTTGTCGTGTCGTGATGGTCACTCTATGTGTTGAACTCTATGTTGGTGGTAATGTTCAACTAGAAGTTCTTAGTAATGCTTATTGTGTGATGCAACTATCTGTGATGCAACTATCTATGACTTGAAATGACCCAGTTAGAGGGACAAAAAAACTGGAGCAACAAAGAGCAACAGAAAGTTGGACAAGTTACAGACCTGTGTGGCGCCTAGACTGGAGGCGCCACACTCCACAGTGCACCTTTGAGCACCCTATTGAAGCATTCTGCCATATTGCTTGTCATTTGACCGTATCTCTGGCCATCTTCATCAAAGGCACGTGCCCACTTGTTCCGGTATTGAATGTGCCTATTGAGAAAGTCTTGACCCCCGACATCAAGTTTTTTGTGTGCGAGCAATTTGTGGTACAAAGTGGTGAAGCGCTTCTCGGAGAAAGCAAGACAACAATCTTGAAGATCATCGGCCAACTCCTTAAGGCCACATGCCCTATAGAAGTTCGAACAAAAGTGCCTCATGCACCATCGATGGTGCAACGGAGCATGCCCGGGAATGTCAATCTCCACCGCGTTAAGAATTCCTTGATGCCGATCCGATATGACACAAATTTCCCTTTGAGTGGGTAACACCTTCGTCCTCAAAAGATGCAGAAACCACTCCCAGTTGTCATTGTTTTCCACCTCAACCAAAGCAAATGCCAATGGCAACACCCGGTTATTGGCATCACTTGCTATCGCAACCAACAAGGTGCCCTTGTATTGTCCGGTCAAGAACGTGCCATCAATTGCGATGACCGGCCTACAATGTTTGAAAGCCCTCACACATTGCTCGAACGCCCAAAAAGCATGGCCAAATACTCTGACTTTCCTTCCTTCATGAACCGTTGTTTGGTGCCCATGAGGCTCGACCACATGAACCATGCCCGGGTTTGTCGCGGCCATGGCTAACAACAACCTAGGGATTTGGTTGTATGCTTCCTCCCAAGTACCATACAACATCTTAAATGCGGCTTGCTTCGCCTTCCATGCCTTGCCGTACTTCACCTTGTAGTGAAAGATGGCTTTCACAAGGTCAATGACATGTTGGACGCTCATTGTTGGAAGTGTGGATATTGAGTTGGAGAGCACATGGCGATGAACTCGGACGTGAGTTGTTTGTGGTTTTGGGACACAATCTTGCCATCCACCCTTTTGCCTTGGCACATGTGAGTTGGCACACAACTCACTACGTGCCAAGTGGGACCTCCTTTCCATGGTCTTGCACGCACAATCCATGGACATATTTCATCTTCACATGCACATGCAACCGTGTAGCGCACTTTGACGTCCGAGTGCACCACCTTGTGTGGACGATAATGCGTAACCGAGTAGTTGTCGAGCCACATCTTCAATTCCAAGAAGGTGTCGAACTTAGAACCTTTAGCAATCCAGTTCTTGTCGTCTCCCAAATCACGATGAGAACTTGGCCTAACCCCAAGAGGTACACATTGGCCACCATCTACCACGGCTTCATCCGCGAGACTAACATCCTTGAACAATGTAGTCCGATGATCCCGACCAAATACCTTCTCGAAAGCTTCGGCCTCCTTCACCGTGAACCCCTCCGCATCAACTTGTTCATCGGGACCATCGTCATCCGAGTCCGATGCATATGCAATGCATATGCACGGGAAAAAGGGATGGAAGGGTCCATTGTCTCTTGCAAGTGATATTTGTCGAGATCACCCACATTGTTGTCATGGAGATCAACTTCATTGTCATCGTCCGCATACTCATCATTGTCCTCTTGCAAAACTTCATCTTGGTTGTTTGTAAACGGGCTCAATGTTGGCCTCACTTCTTGGGTCAAAAGAGGTTCAACAATTTCATCTCGCTTCAAGGGTGTGGGGCTACTAGCAACCAAAGGGGAGGGGTTCCGGTTCAAGTCCAAATGCAAACTTGAATCAACCTCCTTCGTTGCAAATAACTCAAGAGCCTTGTCTAGTGATTCGGCCACCGTCTCCTTGTATGCAACCCAACGTTGCTCCGAGTTGACACGCATTGTCTTCCAACGGATGTGCATTCCAAAACCAACATTATGTCTTCCCTCCAACTCTATGATATCACTAGGGTCCGTCCAATTCAAATCTTCCCTAACTTGTTGCAAGAGCTCCGCATAGCTAGGACTACTATCAAACACCATGTCAACCTCATCCGGGTCCGGTTCTACATTGCCTTTCAAAAAGGCGTCCTTGTCCCCATGATGAACAAACACACATGTTCTTCCCATCCCTATAAGCATTCCAAAATCACAAGGTAACATTGCTTCCATGAGTACTAATACAAGGATTAACACGAATAGAAACCTAATATATATATCAAACAACAACCCTAACCCTAACCCTAACCATAACCATAACCATAACCTAGCCCTAAACCTAACCCTAGCACCAACATAAGAACACCCATAAGAATAACCCTAGCATACTAACAAAGCCTAACCATAGAAATTGGCAAACAAACATCTCACATCTCCATGCAAATCTCTAGATCCAAACAAAACTAGGGTTTCCCCAAACTAGCAACAAATGAGCAATGGGAACTTTACTTGGATCAAAGTAAGGGGATCGGGGAATATTACCTTGAGGGAGGGTTTGACTTCGAAATCCACGGACAAATTCTTCAAATTTGCAAGATTTGGGAGAGGATTTGAGAGGGGGAGAGAGTGGGAGAGGGGGCAAAGCTCGGGGAGGAGAGTGGGAGAGTGTGTGGTGTGGGGGTGGGAGGGGCCAGCCAAGTGGTGGATAAGTCCTGATCTGGCGCCTCTGAGCTAGGCGCTGCACTTTACAAGTGTGGCGCCTAGCACGGAGGCGCTGCACATTACATGTGTGGCGCCTAGCGCGGAGGCGTTGCACTGCTGGGTGCGGGCCCAGAGGCTGCCACGGTGGACTGGTGTGCAACGCCCCCGTGCTAGGCGCTGCACAGTAGGGTGCAGCACTGTCGTGGCGGGCGCTACACAAAAAGGTTAGGGGTGTGAAATAGTTTCACGGGCAGTTCATTCCGTGAATTGATTTCGTCCAGAGGTCAAAATGGTCAAATTTGCCGGCTCCCGGCAACTAAGTCGTACCCCACGTACTCCTATATACGTCCAGATGCGTTGTACGAGGGCATCTTCGAGTCGGACCCTCGTGTTAGATTGGATCGATGGAAGCGTTCCTACTCCACCGTAGAGGAGCCGCATGGGTATTTATTGATTGGGGCAGAAACTTGCCTTGGAGTACAAGAATACGTCGATCGCTAGGATTGCAGTGAGAGAAGATAGAGGTTTACACGGGAGGAGAAGAAGAGATAGAATAGGGTAGTTAAGATTACATGACGTAAATATCTCTAAGTCTAACACCCTCCCTTCATCTGAACTACCTTAACCTAAATTGAGATTGTTCTTGAAAGCTTCAAACGGCTTGTATGGTAGAGCTTTAGTAAACCCATCAGCCACTTGATCTCTTGAAGGAATGAAGCGAATCTCCGACTTCTTTTCGCAACCCTTTCACGTATAAAATGAAAGTCTATCTCAATATGCTTGGTCCACGGCATGGAAGACAGGATTGGCACTTAAATAAGTAGCACCCAAGTTATCACACCATAAACATGAAACACGATGTTGTTTTACTCCCAATTCTTCAAGCAAAGATTCAAGCCAAATAATTTCAGCAGTAGCATTGGCCAAAGACTTATACTCAGCTTGAGACTTGATCTTGACAACATTGCGTGTTTCCTAGCACTCCATGAAATAAGGTTAGAACCAAAGAAAACAGCAAAACCACTGTTGATTTTCTATCATCACTGCAGCCTTGATCGCATCGGAGAAAGCACTAACAAGTGTAGAGTTGGACTTTCGAATGAAGTCCCAAACTTACGATGTGCTTTACATACCGTATAATTCTCTTGACAGCTGTCCAATGAGCAGAAGTGGGAGAATGTAAGTATTGACATACTTTGTTGACACAAAAGAGATATCTGGCCTGTTAAGGTTAAATCTTGCAAGGCACCAACACAGACTTCAGTATTTGGTACTTTCTTCTTCCTTAAGTGGCTCCCTTCATATCTTGACAATTATTACGATGAAGATAATGGTGTAGGTGATACCTTACAATCCTTCATTCCCATCCGAGCCAAGAGTTCATTTGCATATTTTTCTTGTTTCAATACTATACCATCCTGAACCTTTTAACTTCGATGCCCAAGAAGAAACTCAGATCACCAAGGTCTTTTAAAGCAAATTCTGAGCTTAAATCATGCAGAAGAGCATCAGTAGCTCTCTGAGAAGAGCTTGCAACTATAATGTCATCTACATATATGAGCAAAAAGATAACAATGTTTGCCTTGTTATATATAAAGAGAGACGTGTCAGCCTTTGATGCAATGAAACCAAGACGTTCTAACTCCATACTTAACCTAGAGTACCATGCTCTAGGTGCTTGTTTCAGACCATAAAGATCTTTGTCAAGCTTGCATATATAATGAGGTTTTTGTTTGTTTTCATAACCTGGTGGTTGCCTCATATAGACCTCCTCTTCCAGAACACCATGCAAAAACACGTTCTGCACGTCTAGCTGCCTTAGGCTCCATCCCCTAGACACGGCAATAGCAAGTACAAGTCTGATTGTTGCAGCTTTAACCACAGGGCTAAATGTATCCTCATAATCAATACCGTAGCGTTGCTTAAAACCTTTAGCCACGAGACGTGCTTTATATCTGTCAATGGAGCCATCTGCCTTTTTCTTGATCCTATACACCCATTTGCAATCAATAATAATTTTACCTTTCTTGTTTGGCACCAGATGCCATGTCTTGTTTCTCATCAAAGCTGTGTATTCCTCATCCATAGCCTTTTTCCACTTTTTATCCCCAAGTGCATCATCCAACTTTGTTGGCTCGCCTGAAATACACAACATGCCATACCGAATAGTGCCATCGGTTCTGATTTTTGGATTCTTAATACCTTTTTGTAGTCGAGTTGCAACTCTTGAAGTGGTTTGTGGAAGCTCTTTACATACCTGGCGCCTTTGCATTGTTGTTCGCAGAAGATCCTGGGGAGGAATCAGAAGATGCCGCACCGGATCCAGTGGCCACGGATGTGGCTTCTTCACTTTGCGCCTCACCGCCTGTTGCCGCAGAGGATCCCGTGCTAGTTGGGCCAGGCGGACGCGCGCGCGAGTCGCGTCTCGCGATTGGCTGCATGCGCACGCCAACCGAAGGAGATTCCCCGCGTGGGGACGTGTCGGGCGCTGCCCGCACCTGGTCGACCGGCTCTCGATCCGAGGCGGATCAGATCCGCGCCTGATCCGAGGCAGATCGGCGCAGAGGAGGAGTTGCAGGCGCCGCCAGATCCTCCTTGTTCGCCGCGCCAGCTTCGTCCTCTTCCTCCACATGAAATACAGCCTCATTTTGAATGGGATTTTGATCATCTTGATCGTTTTGAACGCCATTTTCTTCAGGAACCTGCACACACGGAAGACAAGGACTGGTTCCAATAGGAATACTATCATCATGTTGATTATTGCAATTGTTTCCCCCGTGATCAAAATCTCAAAGTGTAGATGGAAGAGTAGAATCTCTTGACGAAGGAGGGCGCCGACATTAGGATGAAGAGTTTCAAACGGAAAGATTGATTCATCAAACACAACATCACAAGATATTTAAACTCGACCTGTGGGAACATCTAAACATTTTACTCCTTTGTGCATGGGGCTATACCCCAAAAATACACATTTTTTTGAACGAAACGCAAGTTTGCGTGTGTTGTATGGTCTTAGGTTGGGCCAACATGCACAACCAAATACTCGAAGAGATTTGAAGTCTGGTTTAGTACCAAAAAGACGTGTGATTGGACTTTCAAGTTTGATGACTTTGCTTGGTCGAATATTTATGAGATATGTGGCAGTGAGAAAGGCTTCATCCAGAATTTTAGGGCATGGAAGCATTGGCTAGCGAGCTAGTCCTACCTCAACAACATGACGGTGTTTCCGTTCAGCTGACCCATTCTGTTGATGAGCATGGGGACAAGAAACATGGTGAGAGATTCCAATCTTTTGAAAGAAGGAGTTTAATTTTCATACTCACCACCCGGTCTGTTTGCATGGCAAGAATTTTTGAGTCTAGTTGGCGTTCAACAAGATTTTGGAAATTGAGAAACACTTGAAAACATCGATCGTTTCTTTAGCAAATATATCCAAGTGAACTTGCTATAATCATCAATGAAACTAACATAATAAGAAAATCTGCCAACTGATGTGGGAGCTGGTCCCCATACATCTGAAAAACTAAGCTGTAATGGAGCGGTGGACACACTTGTAGATATGGGATAAGGTAGGTGATGACTCTTAGCTTGGCGACAAGCATCACAAATTGACTCAACACTAGACTCATAGGGAAGATTATTCTTGCTAATGACATGCTTAACTATGACTGGAGAGGGATGACCAAGACGACTATGCCACTTTGCCGAAGAGGGTTTGGTGACACTCCATGCTTGTTTATTCGACCATGATGAAGATGAAGATGATATGAGTGGATATAGGCCTCCCTCACACTTTCCTCTAAGTATGACCTTCCTCGTTGCCAAGTCCTTGATCACAAAAGAGTAGGGATAAAAGATTATAAGAACATTGTTGTCAAGAGCAAAGCGATGAACTGAAACGAGATTTTTTTGAAGCATGTGGAACATGTAGGACATTATTAAGATGCAAATCTTTTACGGGGGTTTTAACAACTGAATTACCAACATGAGTGATATCCATACCGGTTCCACTTGCCGTGTGTATCTGATCACCGCCATGATACCTTTCTCGCATCGTCGACTTGTCAAGTTCCCGGTGATGTGCTCAAGAGCACCGAGTCGGCATACCGCTTAGTGTCAATGCCGTAGTTGTTGGTGACGAGGTTGGCTGCCTTATTTTCCTCATGATCATCATCATAGCGATGCCAAGACGCTCTTGCGCCACCAACATGGAACTTATAGCAGATTTGGCACTGGTAATCACCTTCCTGCTGCCGCTTTGTTGTTGTGGTTGGGGACGAGGCCGTTGCTGCTGGTAGCCGCCGCGACCAAGAGATGAAGCAGGCGGTTCCTCGACCGCGCCCTCCTCTGGTGCTTGGTCGCGTCCTCCCCCGCCACGGACTGTCCGCGCCCCAGCAAGACGGAGTTGGCGGAGGAGCGAAAACCGATGGCCCGCCCCGAGCATCTCCATGCGCCGATCAAACGCAGAGATTTGCGCGAACAGATCGTCGACGCTGATGGAGTTCTTGATTGCGCCGATTGCTGCCACAACAGGATCGTAGTCCCGATCGAGACCAGCCAATATGTAGTCCACCATCTCGGGATCGGTGACCGGGCGCCCACTGCAGCTAGCTCGTCATCGAGGTTCTTCATCTTGGCGATGAAGGCATTGCTCGACATGCTGCCCTTCTTGGTGTTGGAGATGGCCATCCGTAGATTTGTTATGCGAGATTGCATTGCGCGGTGAATATTGTGGTGAGAGCAGTCCACAAATCGAAGGTGCTATCCTTACCAATTACTTGCGCAAGGATCTCTGGTGAGAGAGTTCAGCAGGTAGCTCACAACCTGCCGATCCTTCGACAACCACGGGCCATACAGAGGATTGATTTCAATGGCCGTGGTTTTATCCGCCTTGGTGACTTCAATTGTCTTCGGCGGTGCGGCGTCGCTGCCGTCGAGGCCGGTCACTTGTGCTCCTCGCAAGGTCCGGCATGACCTGCGCCTTCCACAGGAGGTAGTTCCCCTTGCGAGCTTCTCTGTTGGTGGAGCTCCTAGGTTGAGGCCGACGGCGCTTGAGCTCGTGGCCATGGCTATGGAAGGGTGTTTAGGGTTCTGGTTTTGCTAGACGATAGGAAGAGACGTGGCTCTGATACCATGTTAGATTGGATCGATGGAAGCGTTCCTACTCCTCCGTAGAGGAGCCGCGTGGGTATTTATTGATTGGGGCAGAAACTTGCCTTGGAGTACAAGAATACGCCGATCGCTAGGATTGCAGCAAGAGAAGATAGAGGTTTACACGGGAGGAGAAGAAGAGATAGAATAGGGTAGTTAAGATTACATGACGTAAATATCTCTAAGTCTAACACCTCGAACCGCCGGGTGTACGTCCTGCGATCCAGACTCGGTTTGTCATGCAAAGCAGGTTTGTATCGATGCGCCGAACAGTTCGGACATATTTAAAAAAAATCGAGTCAACATGGATGCTTTACAGGAGTTCGGACGTCAGCCATGTAGGACTCTGACATCATCGGCCCACCGGATCCCGCGGCTTCATTATTTTCATTTGAGAAAAGTATACTTTTCGTTCCTTAATTTCTCGCGAAGTCTAGATTTAGTCCCTTAACTCCAAAACCGGACAACTTGCATCCCAAACTCTTCAAACCGGACAAGTTCAGTCCATTGTCTGCGTAAACCAGGTATCAGCATGGTTTTGACCGGTCTTCGTCCATGTGGCAGTATTTCTCTCTCCTATCATCTTCCTTCTTATATTGGCTTATTGAGGTATTTCATCGAACACCTTGCATGCACTGTGTCCCACGGCCAGGCCACGGAGGATGCAGGCAAGCCACGCGCGCGGTGGCGCTACCTCGTGCTCGCCCTCGACTTCCTCTTCTCCACTGCCTGGGAGCACGTGGAACCCAGTGCAGGGACGGCGACGAGGAGAAGCTCAAGAGCGCGTCCGCCATCTCCATCTGGCGCACAGTAGCAGCGCGGCGAGGCAGCACCACGGGCATGCTGGGCGGGGTCGCGGAGCTCCGGTACAGCCTCTCCAAGATGACGGTGGTGGGCGTGGTGCGGCTGGTGGCGGACAAGCTGGCGCGCCGGCGTGCGTGTGAACTCCCGTGCTCTCGGACTATCAATTCGCTCGCTCGTGAAGTCATGGCGTGTAGACGACAGCGATCATTCTGTTGCACACGGCGTCACGAACGCGCATCGGCCAGAGCGTACTCCTGCTGCACATGGCGTGCCACCATGCAGGAAGCCAGGAGAATCCGCTGTAGATATGCTGTTTGGCTGGTGCGTCGCGTACGCGTAGCTGGCTCGTGGACGGTGTTGGTGTACGCGGATTGGTGAGCCAGCAGGCCAACGCAGGACGTGCAAGCAGCCATCCACATTTGTGCATTGCTGTATACCTGTACACATAGCATGGTGCCACAGTGCCATGCATGAAGCTGTGTGGTGCAACGGAGCTGGATGGAGGCGTGGTTGACGAAGGAGTCCCGATCAAATCAGGCGACAATGACTGGTGGACGACGGGTGTTTTCCTCGGACGCCGCGTGCCGAGCCAAACAGCCATATCGCCCGGTTGCTGCGGTGAGGGCTCCGTCGGCGAGGACCGCAACAGCTGAGACGATGCCGAGCTGCGCTGCTCCCCGGCGAGTGGCGAGTTGCGAGTTTACGACCAACATGGGGCAGAGCATGACGGAGATGTTGATGCTGAGCTGCACTGGCCCCAACCGTGGCTTTCTTTTGGCCTAAGAGCATCTCCAACAGTCATTAAAGCTTAAGCCGCGCGCAAAACTCCTGTTACAAGGCATTGCTGGCTTGGTTATTTACTTGTCACTGGCCCAAAGGCCGCGTATTATAATTATAATGCAGCAGCCGCTTCCAAAGAAGGCCAAAAAAAAATACAGTGCAACAAGACAAATCACATGTACATTTCAAAGAAGATGAGCAAAATGATCAAACAAACAAAATAAAAATCAATAACAAATAGTTCAAAATAAATCATTACAACTCAAACAAATAGTTTATCGTTCAGTACAACAACAAATAGTTCAAAATAAATTATTGCAACACAACAAATAGTTCATGAACAATACAATGTCGAGTGCAGATATCATCATGCTCTTTGCCGTTCATGTCATGCCCACCACTCTTCAATTAGATCATTCTGAAGTTCCTTGTGCGTTGCAGGACGCCGAATGGCATGATAGGAGGCAACAAACGGGCTACCCTTTCAGCCCTCCGCCAAGACTCGCACGGATGTCCCAAGAGCTCATCTTGTGAGTAGTCTAAATCTTGGCCACGCTCCTTCTCGATGATCATGTTGTGCATGATCAAACAAGCGTGCATGATGTACCAAAGCATGGCTCGCTAGTTTCTCTTTTGCTGAAAAAAAACGGTCATGGCTCGCTAGTTTCTCTGCAATGCGCCTGAACAACTCGGTGCTCATCCTAAACCGGCGACGAAAATACGACTCGGGGTATATAGGATTCTTCGCAAAATAATGCCTGATCAATCTGTTGTGGGCATCGATCCTATCCCTCCAAATTTTCTGCCGACCCATAACCGAACCACCGTGCTTCGGTTTTTTATTGATATGCATAGCTACGATCATTGCAAGATCCTCCTCCTCTTCCATATCAAATTCTTCTTCGGAAGAATCATACGACGAACTCATCTACAATGTTCAGTACTATACTATAAAAACTACAATTCAAAACATGCACCAAATTCATGAAGTTTGAGCAATACATACCTTGTAGGCGTTTTGTCAAACACCTTTGCGGGCGCGCGCTGCAGCGAAGCGCTTCGGCGCTGTTCCTGACGACGGAGGCGCTGGCGCGCGGCGGTACTAGGAGGATGGGCGAAGCGCTGGCGCGTGGGGATAGGCCGGGAAGCCTGAGACGGTCGCCGGGGCTGGCGGGCGGCGGCGGCTTGCCGGTCGGGGTGGAAGCGCGACAGAAGAGCGGCGCGAAGCGCTGATTGTGCTGCTGCTGTAGTGGGCGCCAAATACGCCGCGGGTAAGTGTTTTTGACCGCTCGCCCAACCCGTTTTAGCGCGCGCGCCGTTTTTGCGCGCCCGCTGAAGCGCCATGACGCGTTGCGCGCGCGCTAAAACGATATATTTTGCGGCGCGGCGTTAATTTAACGCAGCTGTTGGAAATACTCTAAGCGAAGCAGCCGTCCACTGCGTAGTGCACCTGCACGAGCAACGTGAGCACCGGCGGGAGTAGCTAGCCACCGCTGTTTGGTCGTGGTCGGCACAGGCAATGCGTGCTAGGTGTTTGATGAAATGTCTGAGTAAGGCAATGTGAGAAGGAAGAAGAAAGAAGAGAGATATGTAGCCACGTGGACAAAGACCGGTCAAAACCACCCTGTGAGTCGGCAACGATACCGGGTCAGCCGAGACTAGGGACTAAGCTTGTCCGGTTTCAATAGTTAAGGATGCAAGTTGTCCAGTTTTGTAGTTGAGGTACTAAATCTAGACTTCGCCAAAAGTTAAGGGACGAAAAGTATACTTTTCTCTTTTCATTTTCTCTTCTTCCTTCTTTCTCTCCTGCCTTTGCCGCCGCTTAACCACCCCGTCCGCCATGTCACGCCCCTGCCCGAACTCTACGTCTATGTCACCTCCAGCGTTTTCAACCGGGTTCCACCCCGCTTCTCCTCCGTCACCGTTCAACCCCTCTCCTCCAACAGTCCCGCCATATACCATCCGCTACTGCTATACTCACCATGCCCGGCAACTGTTCGATGAATTGCCAAAGCTAAAAAAGTTGTCCCTTCTTCTTTCTAACAATGGATTCCGATTTGAAGTACATATATGAGCACTATGTTGAGTCGTCCAACGAGAAGGATTACACGAATGAAACGGTGATGAAGTAGGCGAACCTTGAAGACACGGAGCATGCGGAATAGCATGTTCTCAATTTCAAGGGATGACATGGTCATTGAGTGGTCAACCCCAAGAGGACGTGCGGCCATTTGACACTAATGAACGACTACTTTTGCCCCGGATGCATTCTTCGTGATCATTTTCGCCGGCGTTTTCGGATACGCAAGACTGTCTTTGATCGTTTGTACCATGGCGTCCGGTGCTATAATGACAACTTCATTTTGAAGAAAGACGCCATGAAAGTGATTAGATTCTCTGATTAACAGAAGTGCACGACCGCATTCCGGATGTTTACGTATGGCACGATCACAGATTCGTGAGAGGAGAACTACGGACGTTTGAGAGCACGTGCAGATGTCAAGACCATTCCTGCTTTGTGTGGAAGCTCTGGAAGGAAAATTCGGGTAGCACACAATCAGCGCCGTGTTGAACACCATGAAGTTGCAAGCCCAAATGCTGTACACGTCCTGCAAATAGTGGAGCAGGTGCCATTCATCACGGGGCTCACCAAATTCGCCAATTATTTTGGTCACTTCAAGTTATACGTACTACCAACCATTTGAACTACCCCCAGTTGCCTGTATTGTCCCCGAGATCTGACTGATAACTGAAGGAAGAGCATGCTTGACTCTCCATCGTGTCCAGAGAGCTGCTGAAAACATCTGGCGAGGGAAGTTGGCCCGAAACTCAAGCAATCTTTTTTTGAACTGTAAAATTCACAAAATTCAGACCATGTTTCTGGTGTCATTTTGTCAGGAGATTTTTGTTACCACTGGTGCCGTGCCACCCTAGCCGATCACTCCTTCGTCTCTCGGAGCTGGATGGCGACCGGGAAGGTGCTGACCCCGGCGACGAACGGCGACGTGCTGTGCTGGGCGTCAGCGCCGTCCATCGAGGCCAGTGTGCACCACGGCGAGCTCCGGCGTGCAGGATCCCGAGGACCCGGGTGCAATTTGTTTTTGTTTTTGGGGTCCTGTGTGTTGTTGTACTGGACACGTACCCCCCTGTCCCTAGTTTCTTCTAGGTGGTGCCTGAGACGCAGGAATTCCTGAAAAGAGAAATAAAATCATGGGCACTGTCGCTGGCTCTGCACTGCAGTGACCACCTCACCGATCGGGATCGATATCTTGTCTAGCGTCGTCAGTCGTGACGATCCACGCTTCAGTAGGAAAGTAGTACGTCGAATTTTATATTACTAAAAAAAAATTGCGGCATGCAGGCGTGTGTGGTAGTACTCGTAGCAACAAGAGAAAACAAACGGGGGATGCCGACAAGTTGTACCCGGAACTACGTGGACCGGGCAGATGCGGATTGCTTTCCCAACCACCACGGCCTGCTTTCGGGCATTTTGTGCTGAGCTAGTAGCAGTGCTATTTATGTATTTCTCTTTAACACTAAGCTCCTTAATTTTAAAGTGTTCATAATTAATTAAAGTCTTCAATTGAAATTGGGTCACCCGGTTTTAACCGTATCAACAATTTCTCAAGCTTTCTCATTCAATTCTTTTATACTACACAATATGCTCCTTAATTTTTAAGGCCTCAGAACTAACTGAAGTCTTCGATTCAAAGTTGAGTCGCTCAATTTCTTTGACCGGGTCAACAATTTCTCAAAGAGCTCTTCCATTCAATTATTTTAATTCACTATTGTTCCCTAATTTTGAAGCTCTTCAATTCGATTGAGGTATTCAATTATGGATTTGGTTTAAGATTTTGATCAGGCCAATCATTATTCAAATTAATCAGCAGTAACCGCTTATTGAAACATATCAATCTCGTGCACCCTCCTACCACCTAGAAAAAAGAAATGCCACCATGTGATGTTGTAGCACCAATATAGTACATGCAGCTACCGGCATGGTAATTTTCCCACATAAATATGGGTTTCTTAGCAAATAACACATAATCACATCGAAAAAGGCCTACCAAATCATTGAACTATAAAAAGAACACTCCATCATCTCCCCGCCCCGCCAAACTAAATATTCCATCAATTCCAAAATATAAGGGTATTAGCTTTTTGTAAAGTCAAATTCCTTTAACTTTGACCAACTTTAGAGCCAAAAATGTCAATATCCACAATATTAAACAAAAAATATGGAAATTGATTTCATGATGTATCTAATTATATCGATTTGGTATTATGGATTTTGATATATTTCTCTACAAATTTGATCAAATTTAAAAATGTTTGACTTTTTAAAAATGTAATACACCTTATATTTGAAACAGAGTGAGTAATGTTTCTAAGAAACCCAACAACACCAACGGCGCAGCAAAACGCGTCCAACCCCTCTAGTCATTGGTGAATGGTGATCCGCTCTCGGCAGCAAGTCGTGCCACGCGTACTCCTCCACACCCGTTGTATATACTTGTACCAGTGGGTTTTAAGAACAGAGTGGTGATTCGCAGGATTTTAAAAACATGGGAATAAAAAAAAATAGTATGGCAATGTCATGCTCATCTCAATCCTACAGTACTTTGATTTGTTTAATTGCGTCATAGAAAAACAAAGGATTCTTTCAAATAGGAGTGAATGCGAGAAATCCGATGATGAAATGGTACAAAGGATTCGAATCAAAACAACCAACATAGGAAAAATCCTAAGGATTCTAATCCTCCAAAATTCCTGTGAAAAAATCTTCGAATCGAAAGGTACCCTGGTTTTTCTTTTTCTCCCGAAAAAGGCTAACACCATAAATCAAAATTGTCCAACTTTATAATACCATCTTTATAATAGCAAAAAAAAGTTTACAAGATCTTAAAGTTACTTAAAAATGCTATCATCATATTGGACTGCAGATCAAGCGTATTAGATTGATTTGGATACAAAATATTATATTAAACATTTTGATTCACGGGCACCTTCTAATTTCCGCCTTCAATCCATCTTTAATCTGCATCAAAATTCATAAACTTTTCTAGGGGGTTACTGAAGCAAAGTTCACGGAAAAATAAAACACAAGTTCTTGGTTATATAGCGTCATCTTCCTCTTGCTCTTGTCGGCGATGCACAAAGAGAAAAAACTCGATGTTGCATTTGAAATCTCCGAAACATCATCAGAACCAGGTGATGTCCACGGCTGAAAAGGCAACTGTCCAAACCGAAATAAAACGACTACATCGAACCACTGCTACATGATAGACTATCAGTGACGAACACCTTTTCTACTTCACCGGGGAGCAGGACTACCATTACTGGCACTCGCCACTAGTTAGCGGACAACAATATTTCACAACTAAACTCATTTTTACATGTAATACCTGCTCCTCACTAGTAATAAGCATACCAATGACGCATGACCAGTAATACTTGTCACTTATATTTTTTGTACCAATGACGCATCATATATTCTGCTCGCCACTAGCATGTTTTTTTTTCATCTAAAACAACATACCAATATGACATCTAACATTACACATCTTTAATCAAGCAGTACATAAACCCCAACTTAATCATACATTAGTTGGATTCTAACTTAATGCAACATAGTACTCAATATAGTCATTTCTCGAGTACATTGCACATAGACACACATTTCAGCATACATGTATTATATCATATGAACAATTTACCACACAAATGTCATATCCGTGGAAAGGCGACACATGTACCAAGTGAAGGTGTATATGAGATCTCACATTAGGTGAGATCATGAGATCAACCCCAAAAATTCATATTTAGACATTTCGAAAAAGGCTGAAATTATTTGACAACATCCATGTGGGGTATGTCTACAACTCCAAATAAATCAGCTCAAAAATTGATGTACATTTGGAGATTCAAAAAGGAAATTTTTGAATGTGAATAGTGATGGCTTTGGGTGAATAATACTTTGACGCTATTCACGTCCAACTTTATCTTTTCTGTTTCTATTTATGTAGGTCGAATTAGGAGCAGAAACTTTTTGAGGTTGAACATCAATCATTGATGTGTGTTTACAATTATTTTGAGAATTTTTGAACATGTAGATCTTTTTCAAAAAAATATCGATCTCATTGATCTCATCTAATATGAGATCCCACACAAGTCTCCCCTTGCTAATATCGAGGCTGTCCACTAGATGAAGCTCGCTCCCTTGGACTGTCTCGTGGCAGGGTGTGGGTCTATCAGGCGTTACGTGCTCGTAGCCCCGGAGGCGTGGCACGGTCGGAGGCGGCGGACAGTGAGACACAGAAAGAAGGGGGCGGTGCAGTCGCAGGCGGTCCTTGTATGTAAAAATCAATTTGAATAAACTGAAAAATGGCGGGACGGAAAAGTCCAAGCACGGAAGACTTTAATGTCGGAACAAAGTGATAGATCAAAACAAAATAATGTCTTTAAATCAAAATGCAAGACGTCTTTGCAGTTCAAATTGAAGTGCAAAAATGTCTTATATTTTGGGTATGAAGGGAGTAGTACATTTTTTAAGTAAACGAAGTCAGCTTTTTCATTGTACACATTTGCTTCGTATGTGGTCTATTCTTAACAAAACGGAATACCAACCGTTGTTCAAAGCAATGTTTATACAATTCGAGCGGGTGACGAGGATGGTTTTTTAGCCCACCATGGGTGGCAGGATCTTCGGATCTGACCGTCAACTCTTTCAACATAAGCATACTGTTGGTCCTATATAACTACTGTTGTCGATATGTCGATTTTTTCTTTTTCTTTTGTCAAATTGTTGGTGTTTGACTGTGTACATCTTAGTTATATAAAGGTCGGGCGTGCTTGTTATGTTTTTATACACTTGATGCTACGTTTTGAGTTAATAAAAACGTCCTTTATCCAAAAAGTACAATGACTATGATGTAGTGCTAAACTCGGGTACCAATCTTGTCAATCCAGCTCGGGGCAAGCATCAGATAATCATCTTAATTCATCTCGTGGCAAGCGAGAGATTCTGTGACCCGATGATCATGCATGCCGCCCCTTGATGGTAGCCCACATGGCGATAGATAGGGTAGCCCCCCACGGCCCGGGCAGCCTGACAGGGACAGCGCCAGCTCGCGCGGTCTCGTCGCGCGTCCGCACTCCCGGCGAGCGACAATAAAGTCCTCTCCTCCATTTCTGGCTGTCTCATCAGTCTCAGAGCAAGCCTTCCGCCCGCCGCACGTAGAGAGATTGAGAGCTAGAGACGACGTCGACGGCAGCCATGGCCGGAGCCGGCCGCCGCCGCGTGGTGTTCTTCCCGTTCCCGTTCCTCGGCCACTTCAACCCGGTGCTCCGCCTCGCGGGCGCGCTGCACGCCCGCGGCCTCGCGGTGACCGTGTTCCACACCGAGCAGCGGGTGCCGGACCCGGCCGACTACCCCGCGGACTACCGCTTCGTGTCCCTCCCCGTGGAGGTGCCCCCGGAGCTGGCGGCGTCCGAGGACATCGCCAGGATGGGCATGGCCATGAACGACGCCGCCGAGGCCCCCTTCAGGGACCGGCTGGCCGCGCTGCTCGCCGAGGAGGAGGGGGAGGACGGCGGCGTCCTCTGCGTCATCACCGACGTCGTCTGGTACTCGGCGCAGGCCGTGGCCAGGGAGCTCGGCGTGCCGGCGCTGGGGATCATGACGGCCAGCGCCGCCATCTTCCGCGTCTACATGGCGTACCAGACTTTGATTGACAAGGCCTATTTGCCTGTGCAAGGTGATGCATTCGCTTGATTTCCCTTCGTCTATTCGCCATTTCTGTAGACCAGCAAACAAATTCTTGGATTCATTGTCGGTCAAGCTGGGAATGCATCACGAGCTGAGACCGTTCGCTCGATCTGGATCTGTGCAGATGCGCGCAAGGACGACCCAGTGGAGGAGCTGCCGCCGTACCTTGTGAAGGATCTGCTGCGGCACGACACGAGCAAGCTCGAGGACTTCGCCGAGCTGCTCCGGCACACCGTCGCCGGAGCGCGGCAGTCCTCGGGCCTCATAATCAACACCCTGGGCGCCATCGAGGCCGCCAACCTGGAGCGGATCCGCGAGGACCTGTCGATCCCGGTGTTCGCCGTCGCCCCTCTCCACAAGCTGGCGCCGTCGGCCAAGTCCACCAGCCTGGGCGAGACGCAAGCGGACCGCGGGTGCCTCGGCTGGCTCGACACGAAGGAGCCCGGCAGCGTGCTCTACGTGAGCTTCGGGAGCCTGGCCGCCATGGACCCGCACGAGTTCGTGGAGCTGGCGTGGGGGCTGGCCCAGAGCAAGCGGCCGTTCGTCTGGGTCGTCCGGCCCAAGCTCATCCGCGGGTTCGAGTCCGGCGAGCTGCCCGACGGGCTCGGGGAGGAGCTGCGCGGGCGCGGCATGATCGTGGGCTGGGCGCCGCAGGAGGAGGTGCTGGCGCACCCGGCGGTGGGCGCCTTCTTCACGCACAGCGGCTGGAACTCGACGGTGGAGGCGATCTCGGAGGGCGTGCCGATGATCTGTCACCCGCTGCACGGCGACCAGTACGGGAACGCCAGGTACGTGGCCGACGTGTGGAAGGTGGGCGTGGAGGTCGACGGCTCGCACCGGCTGGAGAGAGGGAGCATCAAGGCCGCCATTGAGAGGATGATGGAGAGCGGGGAGGGGCGGGAGATCCGGGAGAGGATGAAGGGGCTGAAGATGGCCGCGGAGGATGGCGTCAACGAGCGTGGGTCGTCCCACACGCATCTCAGCGATTTGGTCGCTCTCATCAACTCGTTCTGAATTTGAATTCCATATCTATCTGATGACGTTGTTGTTGTCATCTTGTTGATTTGGTTTCTCTCATGTGGAATAAAGGAAACCTGTTTTCCAGTGAGTTCAAGTCGTTTTTTGATTCACATGAAGACTATACGAACGCAAGTCTAAGAGCATCTCCAACAGCCGCCCAACGCGCGGCGCTAAAACTCTTTGCTTACGCCCGGCTGATTTTGCGCGTCCGTATATGGCTATTCCAACAATCGTGCTTAAACGTCATGCTGTAGCGACTTCGCCGAGGCATTACCATATATTGCATTTTGGACACAAAATGGATTTCAAACAATCAAAATGCAATGAACTGAAGGAAATATGCCCTAGAGGCAATAATAAAGTTATTATTTATTTCCTTATATCATGATAAATGTTTATTATTCATGCTAAAATTGTATTAACCGGAAACATAATACATGTGTGAATACATAGATAAACAGAGTGTTACTAGTATGCCTCTACTTGACTAGCTTGTTGATCACAGATGGTTATGTTTCCTAGCCATAGACATGAGTTGTCATTTGATGAACGGGATCACATCATTAGGAGAATGATGTGATTGACATGACCCATTCCATTAGATTAGCACTCGTTCGTTTAGTATGTTGCTATTGCTTTCTTCATGACTTATACATGTTCCTATGACTATGAGATTATGCAATTCCCGTTTACTGGAGGAATACTTTGTGTGCTACCAAACGTCACAACATAACTGGATAATTATAAAGGAGCTCTACATGTGTCTCCAAAGGTACATGTTGGGTTGGCGTATTTCAAAATTATGATTTGTCACTCTGATTGTAGGAGAGGTATCTCTGGGCCCTCTCGGTAATGCACATCACTTAAGCCTTGCAAGCATTGCAACTAATGAGTTAGTTGCGGGATGATGTATTACGGAACGAGTAAACAGACTTGCCGGTAACGAGATTGAACTAGGTATTGAGATACCGATGATCGAATCTCGGGCAAGTAACATACCGATGACAAAAGGAACAACGTATGTTGGTATGCGGTTTGACCGATAAATATCTTCGTTAGAACATGTGGGAGCCAATATGAGCATCCAGGTTCCGCTATTGGTTATTGACCAGAAACGTATCTCGGTCATGTCTACATAGTTCTCGAACCCGTAGGGTCCGCACGCTTAAGGTTTCGATGACAGTTTTATTATGAGTTTATGAGTTTTGATGTACCGAAGGAGTTCGAAGTCCCGGATGAGATCGGGGACATGACGAGGAGTCTCGAAATGGTCGAGACGTAAAGATCGATATATTGGACGACTATATTCGGACATCGGAAAGGTTCCGAGTGATTCGGGTATTTTTTGGAGTACCGGAGAGTTACGGGAATTTGTATTGGGCCTTAATGGGCCATACGGGAAAGGAGAGAAAGGGCCCAAAGCGTGGCCGCACCCCTCCCCATAGACTAGTCCGAATTGGACTAGGGACGGGGGGGCGCCCCCTTCCTTCCTTCTCCTTCTCCCTTCCCTTTCCTTCTCTCCTACTGCTATTACTTGGAAGGTCTCCTAGTTCTACTAGGAAAAGGGGAATCCTACTCCCGGTGGGAGTAGGACTCCTCTAGGGCGCGCCATAGAGAGGGAGGGCCCTTCCCCTCCTCCACTCCTTTATATACGGGGAGAGGGGCACCCCTTGGAGACACAACAATTGATCCTTGAGATCTCTTTGCCGTGTGCGGTGCCCCCCTCCACCATAGCTCTCCTCGATAATACTGTAGCGGTGCTTAGGCGAAGCCCTGCGACGGTAAAACATCAAGATCGTCACCACGCCGTCGTGCTGACGGAACTCATCCCCGACACTTTGCTGGATCGGAGTCCGGGGATCGTCATCGAGCTGAACGTGTGCAAGAATTCGGAGGTGCCGTAGTTTCGGTGCTTGATCGATCGGGCCGTGAAGACGTACGACTACATCAACCGCGTTGTTCTAACGCTTCCGCTTTTGGTCTACGAGGGTACGTGGACAACACTCTTCCCTCTCGTTGCTATGCATCACCATGATCTTGCATGTGCGTAGGAATTTTTTTGAAATTACTACGTTCCCCAACAGTGGCATCCGAGCCTGGTTTTATGCGTAGATGTTATATGCACAAGTAGAACACAAGTGAGTTGTGGGCGATAGAAGTCATACTGCTTACCAGCATGTCACACTTTGGTTCGGCAGTATTGTTGGATGAAGCGGCCCGGACCGACATTACGTGTACGCTTACGCGAGACTGGTTCTACCAACGTGCTTTGCACACAGGTGGCTGGCGGGTGTCTGTTTCTCCAACTTTAGTTGAACCGAGTGTGGCTACACCCGGTCCTTGCGAAGGTTAAAACAGCACTAACTTGACGAACTATCGTTGTGGTTTTGATGCGTAGGTAAGAACGGTTCTTGCTCAGCCCGTAGCAGCCACGTAAAACTTGCAACAACAAAGTAGAGGACGTCTAACTTGTTTTTGCAGGGCATGTTGTGATGTGATATGGTCAAGACGTGATGCTATATTTTATTGTATGAGATGATCATGTTTTGTAACGAAGTTATCGGCAATGGCAGTAGCCATATGGTTGTCGCTTATTGTATGAAATGCAAGCATACTGTAATGCTTTACTTTATCACTAAGCGGTAGCGATAGTCGTAGAAGCATAAGATTGGCGAGACGACAACGATGCTACGATGGAGATCAAGGTGTCGCGCCGGTGATGATGGTGATCACGACGGTGCTTCGGAGATGGAGATCACAAGCACAAGATGATGATGGCCATATCATATCACTTATATTGATTGCATGTGATGTTTATCCTTTATGCATCTTGAGGGAGTCCAGATTAGGGGTGTCCGGATAGCGGACTATCATCACGGCGGACTCTGGACTATGAAGATACAAGATTGAAGACTTCGTCCGTGTCCGGATGGGACTTTTCTTGGCGTGGAAGGCAAGCTTGGCGTACGGATATGTAGATATCCTACCATTGTAACCGACTACTGTAACCCTAACCTATCCGGTGTCTATATAAACCGGAGGGTTTTAGTTCATGGGGCGAACAACAATCATACCATAGGCTAGCTTCTAGGGTTTAGCCTCTCGATCTCGTGGTAGATCTACTCTTGTACTACCCATATCATCAATATTAATCAAGCAGGAGTAGGGTATTACCTCCATCGAGAGGGCCCGAACCTGGGTAAAAACATCGTGTCCTTTGTCTCCTGTAACCATCCGCCTAGACGCACAGTTCGGGACCCCCTACCCGAGATCCGCCGGTTTTGACACCGACATTGGTGCTTTCATTGAGAGTTCCTCTGTGCCGTCGCCATCAGGTAGGATGCCTCATCTCGTCTTTAAAGACGATACCATCGCCAAAAAAGCCTTGGCCACTGGTCAGACTCTTCGGCTAGGCGGTTTTCTCATGACCGCTAGTTCAGCCGCCGTGCCGACGATGACCTCTCGAGTCATCGAAACCAATCTCCATGTTAGTTCGGAACTTGCCGAACAGTTAGATCCGATCGAGCTCTCCTCCGTAAACGAGCTCTTGGATCACATCGCCGCCCTGGGAGTCGCCACAGACTACGACCGGATCGGGCCTAAAACCGATCTGAGAGGGGTCAACTCTCCCCAGGCTACCCATCATGTTGCGGTGATAGAGGAGCAATGCGGCGATTCTTCTTCTATCTTAAGGACTAGCTACGTCCGGATTCCCGATCCTCTATGCCGGATTCCCGCAGAGGGACGGATGTCGATCAAGCCACGAACTTAAAGTCGGTGGCGGGTTGGACTCATTGGATAACGCTCAAAATCCAAACTTCCGAAGTTCGGAAACTTTCGCCCTCGAGTCCTAAATTGGATGGGGTTCCGGATCTAGTTCCACCCACCCACCCAAACATTAGCGATCTCTCTCGAATTCGGCAAGAGCCCGCTGAAACAGTACATCATTACTGGGCCAGATTCCTCCTGGTTATGAACAGGATAAAGGACTGTCGAGAGGAGGACGCAATCCCAATTTTCAGCAATAATTGCACGGACAAAGGAATCCTAAACGCCATAAGTCGTCGTGGAATTACACGCTTTGCTGACTTGGTGACCATAGTACAAAAGTACTGTGCGATGGAGAGCGCCTGGAAGACCGAAAGTAAATTTTGGGATAATCCGGCCCCGAATACATCCCTAGTCCGAAATAAAAGGGTGCATCATTATCAAGCACCTGGGTCAAATACCAAAAAACCAAAACCCCTAAAGGGTGCGGAACCGTCATCGAGGGTTGGCTAAACGGACCTCGCAAAATTCATAGCACGAGGGCGCCACTCCAACTCATAGCCTTCGAGCATGTTGGATCTGCGGCAGTGGCCAAAAGTGGCGAAGAGCTTCTAGCTTCGAATCCCAGCCAAAGAACACCAAGACGGTGTCAAAGTCTTGAGACTTTCGCATCAAATAACATGCGAAACGAACACTCCGCAACCTTGTCAAGTCTACCAAGTAGCAACAATAAATCCATGGAGGACACGGCTATTACCTTTAATGCCATGGCGAACCTAAATTCGAACAGCCCGAGCACCAGCCGCATTGGTTCTCGGTCCGATAGTGGGCGGCTTTCGCCTTACTAAGGTACTCATGGATGGCGGCAGAGACTAAACCACATCTATGAAACCCTCCGAAAAATGGAAATAGATGGAACCGCATTGAGCGAAGCAAAGCACAACCTTTAGAGGAATTATCCCTAGCCTGGGAAGCATGTTGCACAGGGAAAAATTACATCGGCGTAGTGTTCGCTCACGGACAATTACAGGTCGAAGAGGTCACATTTCAGGTGGCCCCGTTCAACAGCGGATATCATGCTTTATTAGGACGAGAGGCATTCACAATCTTTCAAGCAATACCCCATTATGGGTACATGAAGCTTAAAATGCCCGGACCTAACGGAATCATCACTCTCGCTAGTGATCCGAACACAGCACTCCGCGCCGAAAACAAGACAGCCGCACTAGCCCTCGAGGCACTATCCGAAGCCCTAGCGGCCGAGGAACTCACCGCGATGCGCTCCACGGTGAACAGGGACGATGTGATACTTGATAAAAGATCCAAGTCCACCTCTTTTAAACCAGCGAATGAAATAGTCAAATTCCAAGTCCACCCAACGGACCCTACAAAAACGGCCTCCATTGGGGCACAACTAAACCCTGACGTCGACGCCACACTACGAGAATTTCTACGAGAAAACTGGGACATCTTTGCCTGGCACCCTTCAGACATGCCAGAATCCCGTCGGTGGCCGAGCACAGCCTAAATATCCTAAAAGGATTCAAGCCAGCCAAACAGGCTCTTCGGCGCCTTTCCGAACCCAAGAGACAGGCCATGGGAGAGGAGCTAGCCAAACTCTTGGAAGCCGGATTCATCAGAGATATCAAACATCCGGACTGGTTAGCAAACCTGGTGATGGTACCAAAGAAGGATAAATCCTGGCGCCTATGTGTTGATTTTAAAGACCTTAATAAGGCTTGCCCAAAGGATCCCTTCCCCCTCCCTCGAATTGATCAAATTATTGACGCTACAGCAGGGCACGACTCATTGTGCTTCCTCGACGCGTACTCCAGCTACCACCAAATCAAGATGGCGGAGCCAGACCAAGCTGCAACAGCATTCATCACTCCATACGGCCCGTTCTGCTTCAACACAATGCCCTTTGGGCTCAAAAACGCCGGCGCAACATATTAGCGCATGATTCAGACATGTCTGGCAAACCAGGTCGGCAAAACGGTGGAAGCATATGTAGATGACGTGGTCGTCAAAACCAAGCACGTCGAAACTCTAGTAGACGACCTGAGGCTCACATTCGATAATCTTTGAAAATATGACATCAAGCTCAATCCGGAAAAATGCGTCTTCGGCGTTCCAGCCGGAAAGCTCCTGGGCTTCATTGTGTCCGATAGAGGAATTGAAGCAAATCCAGCCAAGATCCGAGCTCTGTCACAATTGGATATTCCGAAAGACCTCAAACAAATACAAAAATTGACGGGATGCGTAGCGGCTCTAAGCCGCTTTATTTCCCGTTGGGAGAAAAGCGTTACTCCTTTACCGCCTC
>JAHIAM010007019.1:0-51363 GCA_021605205.1 Aegilops longissima
ATTTCGAAATACACAAGTATAGGCTGTTTTTAGAGTCCGTATGTGTGGGGAAACAAGAGATAGGGTTGATTTGGACCCCTCCACCAAGGGCCACGAAATTCCCCCTCTTCCTCCATATATACAGCCCTTAGGGCACCGTTTAGACCTTGGGTTTTGTTTAGATTAAAGTTAGCCATAGCTGCAACTTGGCGTGCCGTTTGTGTTCAACGACCGGACAAAGCGTCCGAGAACCCCACCTCGATCAATAAAGCTTTCATCTTATATTCGCAATATCCAGATTGCAATCTCAGTTTCTTGCTTGTTCTTCGTTTGCTCGCGGAAGCAGGCCCTCGTGGTCGAGGTTGATCGTGCTCGGCGTGGTCAATAACCCTCGGAAGTTGGTTTAGCGATTGCTAAGCGCGACGTCTCGCTACGTTAAGTAGTCGGATCGTCAAGGTCGACTCCCACGAAGCGATAGCCACCATCTCATCAAAACATCGGGACACCTTTGCCTCTATCAAGTGGTATCATATTTTCAGGTTGCTCGGTGAGATTTTACAGTTTTTAGTAGATTAGATCGAGTCATTCTTCATACCTAAAGTCCACGAAAAAGCCACAAAAAAAATTAGGGTTAGTTCATCATATCCGAACCAATCTGAGCCTTTGCATAATCTTTTAGGGTTTTGCTTTGTTGAATTTGCGGTTGCATCGTCGTGTCAAGTTCTTTGGTCTTAGACTCTAGTCTTTTAGAGTTTGAGTTACGGTCATAAGTTGTCCTTGCCGCGCTTTCATCATCATCGCCTTGCCATCTACCACCATTGCTTATCCGCCACCGCTCTGAATCCGTATCCATATACCACCACCAATCCGTATCCATATACCACCACCGCTACCATATATCACCACCGCTGCCATATACCACCACCATATATCCACCACCAATCAGAGTTCTTCTCATATTAGGTTTGTTTTGAGATCCATCTAGTTTCGATTCGTGTTTCCTTGCTGCGTAGGTTTGGAAAAAAAAAATTTGGTCGAAAAAATTTCGTGCCCATCTGTCGGTTTGACCTCGGAAGAGTTTTGAGACACTTTCGCCATTATAGTGATTTTACAAAAAAAAAAAAAGCAAGCAAAAAAAAAAAGGCGAAAAAAAATTTCCAGTGTGCTTTTCCGTTGTTTCCGTGCGATGCCGTGATTTTGTTAGTGTTCTAGGCTCGCGTCTCTATACGGTCTAGCCTAGGACCAACCTGATACCGTCGTTGGCGTTTATTCAACTTTGCATCTCTGAATTGATTATTCTTGACCTTTTTGCTACCATATTATAAGCCTTCCAGCTCCACATACATCTACATCGATGCGTTTGACTCTCCACAGTAATCGCTCTATCAAGCTTTGAGAGTTTTGACTACATCGGTTGCCGATCACCTTTCTTCTTTGGGTAGGCTGGTAAGAATTTGAGATTTGCTTGTGGTTGTGTTTATCCACCACACCACCACCACCACTTCCTAGTAGTCACCGCATCATATTCTTGTGTGTTTCTATTGCTGCTAACCATGGCGGGATCACAAGCCAGCAAGGTATTGGGAGAACATGACAAACAAAGCGCTACATGATAAGTTTCAACAAATGATGAGTGGGCAGGTGGACGATGTGCTAAATAGATTTGAAGAGGCCATGGAGAAGATAGATGGCATTGAGAAAGCGTTGAAACAAAGCTCGATAACAAGTTTAATGAATTGCTCGCGTCTACCACCACCACCACGGCTGCACCTAACGCACCTCTACTACAACAACATGGACTACCTCCACATGTGAAACAGCCCTCCATGAGCTTCCGTGTCCCTCTTGACTGGCCAAGCTCTTTGGTGCTGCTTTGTTGATATACTGTGGCTCCTGCTGCTGCGGTGGGGAGGATGATTATGTGAGAGCTTACGAGGATGAGGTTGATCAACATCGAACTACGTGCAACCACCAGCACCACAACCACCGGTCGTCCACATGCAAATAATGGCAATGTTGGGCTCCCCTTGGTGCGAGATCATGACCATCTCCCTAAACTGAAATTGAATATTCCACCATTTGAGGGTAGATATGTTCTGATATATATCTTACTTGGGAGTTAGAAACTGAACAACGATTTACATGTTTACAATATCACGAGGAGAGGCGTGTTCTGCTGCTTTGTTTGTGCTTTCACTAGCTTTGCATGTGTTTGGTGGTGCGAACATTGTATATTATATCCTGTTCAGCTACTTGGGCTGCTTTGAAAACTGCTATGCGTGCTCGTTGGGTTCCACCATATTATCAGCGTGAATTACTTCAAAATTGCAGCGCTTAAGACAAGGAAAAATTCGGTGAAGAATATTATCGGGAATTACAAACTGGCTTGATTAGATGTGGTATTGTTGAGGAGAATGAAGCTATGCTTGCACGTTTTACGGGTGGATTAAATAGAGATTCAGACCATTCTAGACTACAAGGATTATAATAATATCACTCGATTATTCCATCTTGCTTGTAAAGCTGAGCGTGAAGTGCAGGATCGGCAGGCCTTGGCGGCGGACTAACTTTTTGCAGGTCGACCTTCATCATGGACACCACGTGCATCATCTACTTCCACGTTCTACTACACGGCACCTCCGTGGCTGCCACCTCAACCGTGATACAAGAAAGGCACAACCACCACTATCGCCAAGAGTACACTGCTTGGGCCTACAGAGCTCTTCTTCTTCCATGGCGTCAGCAGGGCACACAAGTGATATTATTTGTAAATCGTTGTAAGGGAAGAGGACATTTCTTGAGAGAATGCCAATCTCAGCGTGTGATGATTGCTCTTGAGGATGGTGTGTATGAGTGCGCTAGTGACTATGATGAAGAGACTTTGGCTCTTATTACATATGAAGAACACGGTGGAGATGATTCGATTTTGAGGCGCAATACATGGCTCTTTGAAGATCTTGTGGTATGAATGTTTAGTTGCTCAACGTGTTTTGAGTGTGCAGGTTACACAAGTGAGCAAAATCAGAGGCATAACTTGTTCCATACAAAGGGAGTTGTGAAGGAGCGTTCTATTAGCGTCATCATAGATGGAGGAGCTGCAACAACAGCTAGCATGGATATGGTGGAAGCTTTCTCTCACCACAAGACCACATCCACATCCTTACTACATCCAATGGTTCAACAACAGCGGCAAGGTTAAGGTAACACGTCTTTGTTAGTGTGCATTTTAGTATCTCTACATATCTGATTATGTTGATTGTGATGTGGTACCTATGCAAGCATGTTCCTTATTACTTGGTAGACCATGGCAATTTGATAAAAATTCTGTACACCATGGTAGAAACAATCAGTATACTCTTGTTCACAAGGATAAAAATATTACTTTGCTTCCTATGACTCTGATTCCATTTTGAAAGATGATATTAATAGAGCTAATAAAGCAAAACAGGAGAAAATAAGAGTGAAAATCAGATTGTGGCAAAAGAATTTGAGCAACAAATGAAGCCTAATAATAAACCATCTAATGTTGCTTCGAAATTAAACTGAAAAGTGCATGTTTATTTGCCACCAAATCTGATATTGATGAGCTAGATTCTAGCAAATCTGTTTGCTATGCTTTTGTGTGCAAAGAGGCATTATTTTCATTAGGGCGTGCCTTCCTCTTTGCCCCTATTTGTCACTAACATTTTGCGGGGAGTTAGTTGGCGTCTTCCACAAGGCGTGCCACGGGATTACCACCTATTAGAGGATTGAGCATCAAATTGACTTAATTCGGTGCATCGCTACCAACCGTGCACCATACCGTACCAATCCGGAGGAGGCGAAGGAGATTATCGTCAAATCAGGGCTGCTCGACAAAGGTTATATCTGCGAATCTCTTAGTCCTTGTGCTGTTCCTATTATACTAGTGCCTAAAAAGGATGGTGCGTCGGCGTATGTGTGTTGATTGTAGAGGCATTAATAATATTACTATTAGTTATCGTCATCCTATTCCTAGGCTAGATGATATGCTTGATGAATTGAGTGGCTCTACAATATTCTCCAAAGTTGATTTGCGTAGTGGATACCATCAAATTCGTATGAAATTGGGAGATGAATGGAAAACAGCATTTAAAACTAAGTTTGGATTATATGAGTGGTTAGTCATGCCTTTTGGGTTAACTAATGCACCTAGTACTTTCATGAGATTAATGAGCGAAGTTTCGTGCTTTCATTGGACGATTTGTGGTAGTTTACTTTGATGATATACTGATTTATAGCAAATCTTTGGAAGAACATTTGGAACATTTCGTGCTGTTTTTAATGCTCTCGTGATGCGTTTGTTTGGTAACCTTGGGAAGTGCACCTTTTGCACCGACCGAGTATCTTTTCTTGGCTATGTTGTTACTCCACGAGGAATTGAAGTTGATAAAGCCAAGATTGAAGCTATTGAGAGTTGGCGCAGCCAAGCAGTCACACAAGTGAGGAGTTTTCTTGGACTCGCTGGTTTCTATAGGCGTTTTGTGAGAGACTTTAGCACCATTGCTGCACCTCTCAATGAGCTTACAAAGAAGGATGTGCCTTTTGTTTGGGGTACCGCTGGGAAGAAGCCTTCACGGTATTGAAAGATAAGTTGACACATGCTCCTTTACTCCAACTTCGACTTTAATAAGACTTTTGAGCTTGAATGTGATGCTAGTGGAATTGGATTAGGAGGTGTGTTATTACAAGATGGCAAACCTGTTGCATACTTTTACGAAAAATTGAGTGGGCCTAGTCTGAACTATTCTACTTATGACAAAAGAATTATATGCTCTTGTTAGGACTTTAGAGACATGGCAACATTATTTATGGCCCAAAGAATTTGTTATACATTCGATCATGAATCTTTGAAACATATTAAAAGTCAAGCTAAACTGAATCGTAGACATGCTAAATGGGTTGAATTCATTGAGACTTTCCTTATGTCATTAAACACAAGAAGGGTAAAGAAAATGTTATTCTTGATGCTTTGTCTCGTCGATATACTATGCTTTCACAACTTGACTTCAAAATATTTGGTTTGGAGACCATCAAAGATCAATATGTGCATGATGCTGATTTTAAAGATGTAATGCAGAATTGTAAAGAGGAAGAACATGGAACAAGTTAGTTATTAATGATGGTTTTGTGTTCCGTGCTAACAAGCTATGCATTCCTGCTAGCTCTGTTAGTCTTTTGTTGTTGCGGGAGGCGCATGGAGGAGGATTAATGGGACACTTTGGCGTGAAGAAGGCGGAGGATATACTTGCTACACATTTCTTTTGGCCAAAGATGAGGCGGGATGTTGGCGTTTTGTTGCTCAGCTGCACTACATGTCAAAAAGCTAAGTCACGACTCAATCCTCATGGTTTATATATGCCTTTGCTGTGCCTAGTGTTCCTTGGGAGGATATATCTATGGACTTTGTTTTAGGTTTACCTCGAACAAAGAAGGGAGGATAACATATTTGTTGTCGTGGATAGATTCTCGAAAATGGCACACTTTATACCATGTCATAAAAGCGATGATCTTTGTTAATGTTGCTGATTTGTTCTTTCGTGAAATTATTAAGCTTGCATGGTGTGCCAAATACTATTGTTTCAGATCGTGATACTAAATTTCTTAGCCACTTTTGGAGATGTTTATGGGCTAAGTTGGGGACTAAACTGCTTTTAGTACTACTTGTCACCCCAAACTGATGGACAAACTGAAGTAGTCAATAGAACATTGTCTACTATGCTTAGGGCTGTTTTGAAGAATAATAAGAAAATGTGGGAAGAATGCTTGCCTCATATTGAATTTGCTTATAATCGTTCATTGCATTCTACTACTAAGATGTGCCCTTTTGAAATTGTGTATGGCTTCCTACCTCGCGCACCTATTGATTTGTTGCCTCTTCCATCTTGGAGAAGGTTAATTTTGATGCTAAAGAGCGTGCTGAATTGATTTTAAAAGTGCATGAGATAACTAAGGAAAACATTGGCGTATGAATGCTAAATATAAACTTCTTTGGAGATAAGGGTAGAAAACATGTTGTCTTTGCACTGGAGATCTTGTTTGGTTACATTTGCGTGAGATAGGTTTCCTAATTTGCATAAATCAAAGCTAATACCACGTCTTGATGGTCCATTTAAGGTGTTAGAAAATAAATGATAATGCATATAAACTTGAGCTGCTGCAGATTTTGGGGTTAGTCCACTTTTAACATTGCAGATTTGAAGCCTTATTTGGGTGAGGAATATGAGCTTCCGTCGAGGGCGACTTCATTTCAAGAAGGGAGGATGATGAGGACATCAATACCATTGTTACACCCACAGCCCCTCTTGCTACATATCTTGGACCAATTACTAGAGCTCGCATGCGCCAATTAAATTATCGGTACTTTCGTTTCTTGGTAATGATTCTAATGTTCATGAGAATATGATGCTGCCTAAATTGGATACATTTGTTTTGCTTACAAATGAAGGCCCTAGCTTGGAGAAGGATGGACATTGGAGCAAGAACAAGCATGGAGATAATGCCATGCGCAAGGAGAACAAACGGAGTTACAAGTGATGATTCAGGACTTTGAAGCCACCCTAATGAGTGCATGAGGCCTTGGACGAAATATACAAGATGCCACTTCATAATATTAGTCCATAGGCTATTCTAGGTGCTGCGTCACCTTATTATTGAGCCAGGCCCATGTAATTTCGAAATACTTAAGTATAGGCTGTTTTAGAGTCCGTATGTGTGGGGAAACAAGAGTTAGGGTTGATTTGGACCCCTCCACCAAGGGCCACGAAATTCCCCCTCTTCCTCCATATATACAGCCCTTAGGGCACCGTTTAGACCTTAGGTTTTGTTTAGATTAAAAGTTCGCCATAGCTGCAACCGGCGTGCCGTTTGTGTTCAACGACCGGACAAAGCGTCACGAACCCCACCTTGATCAATAAAGCTTTCATCTTATATTCGCAATATCAGATTGCAATCTCAGTTTCTTGCTTGTTCTTCGTTTGCTCGCGAGAAGCAGGCCCTCGTGGTCGAGTTGATCGTGCTCGGCGTGGTCAATAACCCTCGGAAGTTGGTTTAGCGATTGCTAAAGCGCGACGTCTCTGCGTTAAGTAGTCGGATCGTCAAAGTCGACTCCCACGAAGCGATAGCCACCATCTCATCGAAACATCGGGACACCTTTGCCTCTATCACATGGGACACCTTTGCCTCTATCACAATATAAGAATGAAGCACATGATGCATAAGGCGCACAAAAAATGCAGGGAGCTTCGAAAGACCCATAGGCATCACTAACCACTCATATAAACCAAATTTGGTTTTGAAAGCGATTTCCATTCATCACCCTCTTGTATGCGGATTTGATAATAGCCACTTTTAAGATCAATTTTGAGAAAAGTTGGCTCCACTAAGTTCATCAAGCATGTCATCTAAGCGAGGAATGGGATGCCTATATCGAGCAGTAATAGCATTGATAGGTCTACAATCGGAACACAAGCGGAAACTTCCATCGGGCTTAGGCACAAGAATAGCAGGAATGGCACAAGGGCTTAGGCTTTCCACGTACATGGCCGTTGTCGATGAGTTGTTTTACTTGCCGTTGAATCTCCTTGGTTTCTTGGGATTGACTCGGTATGGAGCTTTGTTTGGTAGAGGCGCTCGGGGATGAGGTCGACTCGATGCTCAATGCCTCGAAGAGGAGGTAGACCGGAGGTAGCTCATCGGGAAAACATCTTGAAATTCTGCAAAGAGATTGAAACACCAAAGGTAGCTCATGAATGGTGTTAGTTTTGGTTCTCCATCCTTGCACACAAGGACAAAGTGCACCACAGTAGATGGGTTCTCGCACACTTCTCTCATCTCACTTTTGGTGGCAAATAGGATGAGGTTTTTCTCTCTAAGCGAAAGGCGCTCAAGTTTGGTTTGTGGCTCTCACTCACTTTTGTTGTATCACTTTCTCACTCTTGTCTCTATGGTTGGTGGCTTGTTTGTCGGCTATCACTTGACTAGGAGACATAGGTCATGCACATATTCTTTCCCTTTCATCTTGAAGCTATAGTGATTGAATGCGCCCATTGTGTATGACACCACGGTCGAATTGCCATAGTCGACCAAGAAGTAGGTGACAAGCGGTCATTGGGACCACATCACACTCCAAAGTGTCTTCGTATGCACCAATTTTGAAAGTGACTAGGACCGTATGCTCAACTCGTATAGTCTTAGGAGTCCTTAGCCATTGAACCTTGTAAAGGTGCGGGTGCTTCTTCTTTACCAATTGGAGCTTGGAGCATAGTTCTTGATGTAGGCGGAACCCTCGTGGGCGATCTTTCACGTTGGGGCGGATCCTACGGGAAATCACGAAGAAACGGCGGAAGAACACAAGGAAATCGCGAGGGAGGAACAAGGAAAACACTCAACCAACAAGAAATCAATCACTGGCGCTAGATTATCGAACACATAGAGTGGCACAAGGTTCAAGATCAACAAAGGTAAGGATACACAGTAGCCGTTCTTCTCGAGAGGAGGAGGTCTTGATGGGAGTCCGCCCTAGAAGGGGTCTTGAATCCGCTTGGGATCTTCTCCGTAGAGGTCTGATCTCCAGGAGAAGTAGCCAAGTGGATGAGCAAAAACTCTCACACCAAAATATGAACTAATCAATGCTAACCCAAGAAAGAGGTAGGGGATCAAGTATATATAGTCTCGGGCGAAGGGGTACAAGGGACAAGTCCGGAGGCCTTTGCCTTGAGCGAGGAGGCGGACGTCCGGGCGTCGGGCGGATGTCGGGACTTCATGGCGCCGGATGTCTAGGCCATCAGCGGATGTCCATTTTGGGGCCGTTCATTGAGAATCGGGAGAGGGCCGAGATTTCGGTGGGAGCGGATGTCGGGCTTGGGCGCCGGATGTCGGGCCTGGAGACTTAGGCAGTTTGGAGGCTGTAGAGGTAGAAGCTCCGGGCGGATGTCGGGGCTATGGCGGATGTCCGGGGCACAGAGATTGATCTTCTTTCGTTTCCGTTGGTTCTCTTCATCCATGGACTTGGCGGCTTGTCCGTCTTCACGTGTATCCTCAGGAGGTTCCCTTGACACCTAATCATGCATAGCATATCGGACTTAGGTAGTAGCCATGTCTCGAGTCGATCATATGGGATATCAATAAGGAAAGAGGTCACCTCGTTCTAGAAGCTCTAGCTCCGGCTCGTGTCATGGGTCCTCTTGGCTCTTGATGAGGCGGTTGTAGGTCCATGGGGATGATGGTAGGATGCTCGCATCATCCCCCCTTGGGAGAGATCCGACCTCGGATCAAAAGCTTCATCTCCATATAAAGGTGCGAGGTCCTTGGCGTTGAAGATGTCGCTCACGTTGTACTTGTCTCGGTATGTCGATCTTGTAGCGTTATCGTTGTAGCGTGCTAGTACCTTGAAAGGTCCATCGGCTCGAGGAGAAGTTTGGACTTGCGTTCTTTGGGAAGCGGTCCTTGCGAAGGTGTATACACTAGATCACCAATGTTGAAGGCGATGGGTTGCTTGTTGGCGTTGAGCATTTGCTTGGCGTTGTACTTGGCGCTCAATGGTGTGCCTTGTATCTTCGTGCAACTTCTTGATGTAGCTTGCTCGTTCACTTGCATCCATGTTAGTGCGCTCTTGGAGAGAAGTGGTAGAATGTCCAGCAGGGACAGCGGGTTGAAACCGTGAAGCGACCTCGAAGGGGACTTCGGTAGTTGAATGTCTTGCGATTGTAGGCGTGCTCGGCGATGGGTAGACATGCTTCCCATTCCTTGATGTTCTTCTTGATCAAGACACAGTAGAGTGGATAGTGTCGGTTCGTCACCTCCGTTTGGCCGTCGGTTTGAGGATGGTATGCGAGGAGAACAAGAGCTTGATTCGAGCTTGGCACATAGGGTCTTCAAAAGTAACTCAAGAACTTGGCGTCACGATCGGAGGCGATTGTCTTTGATGCGCCATGGAGTGCAAGATTTCCCTACAAAGAGATTTGCAACATGTGAAGCATCGTCTATCTTGTTGCAAGGTATGAAATGTGCCATCTTAGAAAATCTATCACAACAACAAACACGGAATCCTTGCCATTTTGAGTCCTAGGCAAACCAAGTACAAAATCCATACTAATGTCTTCCCATGGTTGATATGGAACAGGAAGGGGCATGTAAAGACCATGAGATTGAGCTTTAGACTTAGCTTTGCGACATGTATAGCATCGGTTGGTGAAGCGTGAGACGTCGCGGAACATCTTGGGCCAAAAGTAGTTGTTGGAGGCGTGGCGAATGTCTTGTCGCGTCCAAAGTGTCCCATGAGTCCGCCTCCATGAGCCTCTTGCAAAAGGAGCAAGCGAAGAAGACTTCGGGAATGCAAAGTTTGTTAGCTCTCATAAGATAACCATCCTTGATGTAATATTGTTTCCAAGGCGTGTCGTCAAACACTTAGCATAAGGAGAAGCAAGCGATGGATCATGATCATACAAGTCTTTTCTATGCTCAAAACCAATAACATTCAACTCAAGTTGGTGACAAGCATGCATATCGTGAAAGCGTCGGCAACTACATTTTCTTTACCCTTAATGTACTTGATCACATAAGGAAAAGATTCGATGAATTCACTCCATTTTGCATGGCGCTTGTTCAATTTAGTTTGACCTTTGAGGTACTTAAGCGTTTCATGATCGGTGTGGATGACAAACTCGTGAGGTCTAAGGTAATGTTCCCAAACATGTAGCTACGCACTAAAGCATACAATTCTTTGTCATAGATGGGATAATTAAGTTGAGCACGGATAGTTTTCACTAAAATAAGCAATGGCTCGTTTTCTTGCATCAAAACTCCGCCAATTCGGTACCACTTGCATCACAATGAACCTCAAAAGTTTTGTCAAAATTAGGCAAAGCAAGAATCGGAACATGAGTAAGCAAAGACTTGAGCTCATCAAAAGCGGTTGATTGCAAAGTTCCCCAAACAAAGGGAGTATTCTTCTTGCTCAAAGCATGCAAAGGAGGCGGCAATTGTGCTAAAATATTTCTAAGCGACGATAGAAACCATAAGACCAAGAAAACTTAGCACTTGTTGCAAATTGGTGGGTTGGAGCCAAGTTTTGATTGCTTCAATTTTAGATTCATCAACATGGACACCCTTTGAAACTACAAAACCCAAGAAAACCACTTTGTCAACTCCAAAAGTGCATTTTCAAGTTTGCATAAAGGCTTTCCTTGCGAAGAGTTTGCAACACAGATTTTACATGATTGATGTGCTCTTTCATGGTTTTGGTAAACACAAGAATGTCATCAAAGTAAACCACAACAAAGACTCCAATATAAGGAATGAAGCACATGATGCATAAGGCGCACAAAAAAGTGCAGGGAGCTTCAGAAAGACCCATAGGCATCACTAACCATTCATATAAACCAAATTTGGTTTTGAAAGCAGTTTTCCATTCATCACCCTCTTGTATGCGTATTTGATAATAGCCACTTTTAAGATCAATTTTCGAGAAAAAGTTGGCTCCACTAAGTTCATCAAGCATATCATCTAAGCGGGGAATGGGATGTCTATATCGAACGGTAATAGCATTGATAGGCCTACAATCGGAACACAAGCGGAAAGTTCCATCGGGCTTAGGCACAAGAATAACCGGAACGACACAAGGGCTTAGGCTTTCACGTACATGGCCGTTGTCGATTAGTTGTTGTACTTGCCGTTGAATCTCCTTGGTTTCTTCCGGATTGACTCGGTATGGAGCTTTGTTTGGTAGCGGCGCTCCGGGGATGAGGTCGATTGATAGAGGCAAAGGTGTCCCGATGTTTCGATGAGATGGTGGCTATCGTTTACGTAGGTCGACCTTGGCGATCCGACTACGAGCGTCGCGAGGCGTCGCGCCTTAGCGATCGCTAAACCAACTTCAGGGTTATTGACCACGCGGAACACGATCAACGACCACGAGGGCTGTTTCCTGCGAGCAAGCGAAGAACAAGCAAGCTGAGATTGCAATCTGGATATTGCGAATATAAGATGAAAGCTTTATTGATCAAGGTGGGGTTACGTGGCGCCTTTATGCAGTCGTTGAACACAAGCGAAATCTGCGAAGTTGCAGCTATGGCGAACTTTTAATCTAAACAAAACCCAAGGTCTAAGCGGTGCCCTAAGGGCTGTATATATGGAGGAAGAGAATTTCGTGGCCCTTGGTGGAGGGTCGAAATCAACCCTAACTCTTGTTCCCCACATCGGACTCTAAAACAGCCTATACTTAAGTATTTCGAAATTACATGGGCTGGCCCAATAATAAGGTGTGTGCAGCACCTAGAAAAGCTTATAAGCGAATATTATGAAGTGGCATCTTGTATATTTCGTCCAAGGCCTCATGCACTCATTAGGGTGGCTTCAAAGTCTGGAATCATCACTTGTAACTCCGTTCTTGTTCCCCTTAGCATGCCAACATCTCCATGCTTGAACTTGCTCCAAGGTTCATCTTTCTTGTCCATGGTAGGCCCTTCATTTGTAAGCAAAACAAATGTATCCAATTTAGGCAGCATCATATTCTCATGAACATTGGAGTCGTTAAGAAGCGAAAGTACTGATAATTCAATTGGCGTCTTGTGAGCTCTAGTAATTGGTCTAGTATGTATAGCAGAGGGGCTGTGGGTGTAACAATGGTATTGATGTCCTCATCATCCTCCCTTCTTGAAATGAAGTGAGTCCTCGATGGAGCTCATCTTCCTCACCCAAATAAGGCTTCAAATCTGCAATGTTAAAAGTGGGACTAACCCCAAAATCTGCGAGGCAGCTCAAGTTTATATGCATTATAATTTATTTTCTCTAACACCTTAAATGGACCACCAGCACGTGGCATTAGCTTTGATTTTTGCAAATTAGGAAACCTATCCTTACATAAATGTAACCAAACAAGATCTCCGGTGCAAAGACAACATGTTTTCTACCCTTATCTCCGACAAGTTTATATTTAGCATTCATCGCTCAATGTTTTCCTTAGTTAACTCATGCATTTTTAGAATCAATTCAGCACGTTCTTTAGCATCAAAATTAACCTTCTCCGAAGATGGAAGAGGCAACAAATCAATAGGTGCGAGGGAGGAAGCCATACACAATTTCAAAGGGCACATCTTAGTAGTAGAATGCAATGAGCGATTATAAGCAAATTCAATATGAGGCAAGCATTCTTCCCACATTTCTTATTATTCTTCAAAACAGCCCTAAGCATAGTAGACAATGTTCTATTGACTACTTGAGTTTATCCATCGGTTTGGGGGTGACAAGTAGTACTAAAAAGCAGTTTAGTCCCCAACTTAGCCCATAAACATCTCCAAAAGTGGCTAAGAAATTTAGTATCACGATCTGAAACAATAGTATTTGGCACACCATGCAAGCGAATAATTTCACGAAAGAACAAATCAGCAACATTAACAGCATCATCGTTTTTATGACATGGTATAAAGTGTGCCATTTTCGAGAATCTATCCACGACAACAAATATGCTATCCCTCCCCTTCTTTGTGCGAAGTAAACCTAAAACAAAGTCCATAGATATATCCTCCCAAGGAACACTGAGGCACGAGCAAGGCATATATAAACCATGAGGATTGAGTCGTGACTTAGCTTTTTGACATGTAGTGCAGCGAGCAACAAAGCGCTCAACATCCGTCTCATCTTTGGCCAAAAGAAATGTGTAGCAAGTATATCCTCCGTCTTCTTGGCGTAAAGTGTCCCATTAATCCTCCTCCATCGCCTCCTGCAACAACAAAAGGCGACGAGCTAGCGAGGAATGCATAGCTTGTTGTACGGAACACAAAACCATCATTAATAACGAACTTGTTCCATGTTCTTCCTTCTTTACAATTCTGCATTACATCTTTAAAATCAGCATCATGCACATATTGATCTTTGATGGTCTCCAAACCAAATATTTTGAAGTCAAGTTGTGAAAGCATAGTATAGCGACGAGACAAAGCATCAGCAATAACATTTTCTTTACCCTTCTTGTGTTTAATGACATAAGGAAAGTCTCAATGAATTCAACCCATTTAGCATGCCTACGATTCAGTTTAGCTTGACTTTTAATATGTTTCAAAGATTCATGATCAGAATGTATAACAAATTCTTTGGGCCATAAATAATGTTGCCATGTCTCTAAAGTCGAACAAGAGCATATAATTCTTTGTCATAAGTAGAATAGTTCAGACTAGGCCCACTGAATTTTTCAGAAAAGTATGCAACAGGTTTGCCATCTTGTAATAACACACCTCTAATCCAATTCCACTAGCATCACATTCAAGCTCAAAAGTCTTATTAAAATCGGAAGTTGGAGTAAAGGAGCATGTGTCAACTTATCTTTCAATACCGTGAAGGCTTCTTCTGTGCGGTACCCCAAACAAAAGGCACATCCTTCTTTGTAAGCTCATTGAGAGGTGCAGCAATGGTGCTAAAGTCTCTCACAAAGCGCCTATAGAAACCAGCGAGTCCAAGAAAACTCCTCTCTTGTGTGACCGTTTTGGGCTGCGGCCAACTCTCAATAGCTTCAATCTTGGCTTTATCAACTTCAATTCCTGTGGAGTAACAACATAGCCAAGAAAAGATACCGGTCGGTTGCAAAGGTGCACTTCCCAAGGTTACCAAACAAGCGTGCATCACGTAGAGCATTAAAAACAACATGTACATGTTCCAAATGTTCTTCAAAGATTTGCTATAAATCAGTATATCATCAAAGTAAACTACCACAAATCGTCCAATGAAAGCACGTAAAACTTCGTTCATTAATCTCATGAAAGTACTAGGTGCATTAGTTAACCCAAAAGGCATGACTAACCACTCATATAATCCAAACTTAGTTTTAAATGCTGTTTTCCATTCATCTCCCAATTTCATACGAATTTGATGGTATCCACTCATAAATCAACTTTGGAGAATATTGTTGAGCCACTAATTCATCAAGCATATCATCTAGCCTAGGAATAGGATGGCGATAACGAATAGTAATATTATTAATGCCTCTACAATCAACACACATACATGACGTACCATCCTTTTTAGGCACTAGTATAATAGAAACAGCACAAGGACTAAGAGATTGGCGTATATAACCTTTGTCGAGCAGCTCTGTACTTGACGCATGATCTCCTTCGTCTCCTCTGGATTGATGCGGTAGGGTGTGCGGTTGGGTAGCGATGCAGGGAATCAAGTCAATTTGATGCTCAATCCCTCGAATAGGTGGTAATCCCGATGGCACGTCTTGTGGAAGACCTCACGAACTCTGCAAAATGTTAGTGACAGTGAGGGCAAAGAGGAAAACCGTCCTCGAATGAAAATAATGCCTCTTTGCACACAAAAGCATAGCAAACAGATTTGCTAGAATCTAGCTCATCAATATCAGATTTGGTGGCAAATAAACATGCACTTTTCAGTTTAATTTCAGAAGTAACATTAGATGGTTTATTATTAGGCTTCATTTGTTGCTCAAATTCTTTTGCCACAATCTGATTTTCACTCTTATTTTCTCTGTTTTGCTTTATTAGCTCTATTAATATCATCTTTCAAAATGGAATCAGAGTCATAGGAAGCAAAGTAATATTTTTATCCTTGTGAACAAGAGTATCTGATTGTTTCTACCATGGTGTACAGAATTTTTATCAAATTGCCATGGTCTACCAAGTAATAAGGAACATGCTTGCATAGGTACCACATCACAATCAACATAATCAGCATATGTAGAGATACTAAAATGCACACGAGCAGTCGTGTTACCTTAACCTTGCGTTGTTGTTGAACCATTGGATGTAGTAAGGATGTGGATGTGGTCTTGTGGTGAGAAAGCTTCTCCACCATATCCATGCTAGCCAAGTTGTTGCAGCTCCCTCCATCTATGATGGCCTTGAATAGAACGTTCCTTCACAACTCCTTTGTATGGAACAAGTTATGCCTCTGATTTTGCTCAACTTGTGTAACCTGCACACTCAAAACACGTTGAGCAACTAAACATTCATACCTGTCGGCATCTTGACAGCCATGTATTGCGTCTCAAGATCGAATCATATCCACCGTGTTCTTCATGTGTAATAAGAGCCAAAGTCTCTTCATCATAGTCACTAGCGGACTCATACCCACCATCCTCGGTAGCAATCATCACTGCGCTGAGATTGGCATTCTCTCATAAAATGTCCTCTTCCCTTAGCGACGACAAATAATATCACTTGTGTGCCTGTTGGCGCCATGGAAGAAGAAGAGCTGCTGTGTAGGCCAATGGTGTACTCTTGGCGAGATAGTGGTGGTTGTGCACTGCTTTCTTGTATCACGGTTGGAGGTGGCAGCCAGCGGAGTGCGGTGTAGTAGAGCGTGTGGAAGTAGATGATGCGCGTGGTGTCCATGATGAAGGTCGACCTGCGAGAAAAGTTAGTCGCGCCAAGGCTGTCGATCCTGCACTTCACGTTCAGCTTTACAAGCAAGATGGAATAATCGGTGATATTATTATAATCCTTGTAGTCTAGAATGGTCTGAATCTCTCTATTTAATCCACCCGAAAGCGTGCAAGCATAGCTTCATTCTCCTCAACAATACCACATCTAATCAAGCCAGTTTGTAATTCACGATAATATTCTTCTACGAATTTTTCCTTGTCTTAAGCGCTGCAATTTTGAAGTAATTCACGCTGATAATATGGTGGAACCCAGCGATCGCATAGCAGTTTTCAAAGCAGCCCAAGTAGCTGGAGCAGGATATAATCTACAATGTTGAGACCACCAAACACATGCAAAGCTAGTGAAAGCACAAACAGCGGACGAGAACACGTCTCTCCTTAGGATATTGTAAACATGTAAATTGTTGTTCGGTTTCTAACTCCCAAGAAAGATATATATCGAGGAACATATCTACCCTCAAATGGTGGAATATTCAATTTCAGTTTAGGGAGATGGTCATGATCTCGTACTGAAGGGAGCCGAACATTGCCATTATTTGCATGTGGGCGACACTGGTGGTTGTGGTCTTGGTGGTTTGCGTGGTTACGATGTTGATCAACCTCATCCTCGTAATCTATCACATAATCATCCTCCCCCCGCTTGGCGGCAAGAGCCTGAAGTATCAACGGCAGACACCGGCAGCTTGGCGGTGAAGAGGGAGGCAGGGAAGCTCGGCGGAGGCTGTTTAGCGATGTGGAGGTAGTCCTTGTTGTTGTAGTAGAGGTCGTTAGGTGCAGCGGTGGTGGTGGTGGTGGTAGCAGCGAGCAATTCATTAAACTTGTTATCGAGCTTTGTTTGACGCCTTCTCAATGCCATCTATCTTCTCCATGGCCTCTTCAAATCTATTTAGCACATCTTCCACCTGCCCACTCATCATTTGTTGAAACTTATCATGTAGCGCTTTGTTTGTCATGTTCTCCCGATCGATCCGTCGACTTGTGATCCTGCCATGGTTAGCGACAATAGAAACACACAAGAATATGATTGACGGACTACTAGGAAGTGGTGGTGGTGGTGTGGTGGACGATCACAAATCCGTCAAGCAAATCTCAAAGTCTTACCAGTTCTTACCCGGCGGCGGTGATCGACAACCGATGTAGTCAAAACTCTCAAAGCTTGGATAGAAGCGATTACGGGGAGAGTCAAGCATACGATGTAGATGTATGTGAAGCTGGGAAGGCTTATAATATGGTAGCAAAAAGGTTGACAATAATCAATTCGGAGATGCAAAGTTGAATAAGCGCTCAGCAGCAGTCTTGTCTTTGGTCTAGGCTGAACCGTGCTAGAGCAGCGAGCCTAGAACACTAACAAAATCACGGCGCTGCTGCGTAAACAAGGAAAAGCACACTCTGGAATTTTTTTTCGCTTTTTTGCGCTGCCTTTTTTTTTTGGCTCTTTTTTTTTTTTTTTTTTTGCGAAAATCACTATAATGGCGAGTGTCTCAAAACTCTTCCGAGTCAAGCTGAGCGGGATGGGCACGAAAAATTTTTGACCATTTTTTTTTATTTGCCGGACCAAAAGCTGAAGCAGGTCAAAAAAACTTTCTATTGTTTTGTCTCAATCGCTTATAAACACCTAAAAATAGGATAGCCAAAATTTTTTTTTTTGACAAATGCGTTTTCGGAAAATTTTGGGCCTAAGCGGAGGTGGTTTCGAGGCAAAGGTGTCGATGTTTCGATGAGATGGTGGCTATCGTTTGGGAGTCGACCTTGGCGATCCGACTTCTGACGTCTTGAGGCGTCGCGGCATATAATCGCTAAACCAACTTCCGAGGTTATTGACCCACTTGGACACGATCAACGACCACCACGAGGCACTGTTTCCTGCGAGCAAGCGAAGAACAAGCAAGCTGAGATTGCAATCTGGATATTGCGAATATAAGATGAAAGCTTTATTGATCAAGGTGGGGTTACTGTGCGCCTTTATGCAGTTGTTGAACACAAGCGAAATGCTGTGAAGTTGCAGCTATGGCGAACTTTTAATCTAAACAAAACCCAAGGTCTAAGCGGTGCCCTAAGGGCTGTATATATGGAGGAAGAGAATTTCGTGGCCCTTGGTGGAGGGTCGAAATCAACCCTAACTCTTGTTTCCCCACACATCGGACTCTAAAACAGCCTATACTTAAGTATTTCGAAATTACATGGGCACGGGCCGCAGCACCTAGAAAATGCTACTTCATAAGCGGAGTTATTATTGGTCAGGCCATGTAATTTCAAGAAAATTTCGTAAAAGCTGAGATTGAACATTTAAATACTGAAGTTTAACATAGAGTTGCTTCGAGCGAGTTCAAACTATCAGGAGATTTTCAGGTTGCTCGGTGAGATTTTGAGTTTTTTCGTAAAGATTAGATCGAGTCATTCTTCATACCTAAAGTCCACGAAAAAGCGAGAAAAAAAATTAGGGTTAGTTCATCATATCCGAACCAATCTGAGCCTTTGCATAATCTTTTAGGGTTTTGCTTTGTTGAATTTGCGGTTGCATCGTGCGTGTCAAGTTCTTTGGTCTTAGAGTCTAGTCTTTTAGAGTTTGAGTTACGGTCATAAGTTGTCACGCCGTCGCTGCATCATCATCGCCTTGCCATCTACCACCATTGCTTATCCGCATACCGCTCGACTCCGTATCCATATACCACCACCAATCCGTATCCATATACCACCACCAATCCGTATCCATATACCACCACCAATCTGTATCCATATACTACCACCGCTACCACCACCGCTGCCATATACCACCACCATATATCCACCACCAATCCGAGTTCCTTGCATATTAGGTTTGTTTTCGAGATCCATCTAGTTTCTGATTCGTGTTTCCTTGCAGGTTTCGGAAACCACCACCATATATCCACCACCAATCCGAGTAGGTTTCGGAAACCACCCTCCGTTTAGGCCCAAAATTTTCCGAAAACGTACTTGTCAAAAAAAATTTGGCTATCCTATTTTTAGGTGTTTATAAGCGTATTGAGACAGTCGCCGTTATAGAAAGTTTTTTTGACCCGTTTCGGTTTTGGGTCAGGCGTTCGAAAAAAAATTGGTCAAAAAATTTCGTGCCCATCTGTCGGTTTGACCTCGGAAGAGTTTTGAGACACTCGCCATTATAGTGATTTTTCGCAAAAAAAAAAGCGAAAAAAAAATTCAGTGTGCTTTTCCCTTGTTTACGTGCAGCGCCCGTGATTTTGTTAGTGTTCTAGGCTCGCGTCTCTAGCGCGGTCTAGCCTAGGACCAACCTGATACGTCGTTGAGTGTTTATTCAACTTTGCATCTCTGAATTGATTATTGCTAACCTTTTTGCTACCATATTATAAGCCTTCCAGCTCCACATACATCTACATCGTGCGTTTGACTCTCTGGTAATCGCTCTATCAAGCTTTGAGAGTTTTGACTACATCGGTTGCGATCACCTTTCTTCTTTGGGTAGGCTGGTAAGAATTTGAGATTTGCTTGTGGTTGTATTTGTCCACCACCACCACCACCACTTCCTAGTAGTCTGTGAATCATATTCTTGTGTGTTTCTATTGCTGCTAACCATGGCAGGATCACAAGCCGGCGTGTTATTTGGGAGAACATGACAAACAAAGCGCTACATGATAAGTTTCAACAAATGATGAGTGGGCAGGTGGAAGATGTGCTAAATAGATTTGAAGAGGCCATGGAGAAGATAGATGGCATTGAGAAGGTGATGAGGACATCAATACCATTGTTACACCCACAGCCCCTGCTGCTATACATACTGGACCAATTACTCGAGCTCGCGCGCCAATTGAATTATCGGTACTTTCGTTTCGGGTACTTGATTCTAATGTTCATGAGAATATGATGCTGCCTAAATTGGATACATTTGTTTTGCTTACAAATGAAGGGCCTACCATGGACAAGAAAGATGAACCTTGGAGCAAGTTCAAGCATGGAGATGTTGGCATGCATAAAGGAACAAACGGAGTTACAAGTGATGATTCAGGACTTTGAAGCCACCTAATGAGTGCATGGGGCCTTGGACAGAAATATACAAGATGCCACTTCATAATATTCGTCCATAGGCTATTCTAGGTGCTGCGTCACCTTATTATTGAGCCAGGCCCATGTAATTTCGAAATACTTAAGTATAGGCTGTTTTTAGAGTCCGTATGTGTGGGGAAACAAGAGTTAGGGTTGATTTGGACCCCTCCACCAAGGGCCACGAAATTCCCCCTCTTCCTCCATATATACAGCCCTTAGGGCCCGTTTAGACCTTAGGTTTTGTTTAGATTAAAAGTTAGCCATAGCTGCAACTTGGCGTGCCGTTTGTGTTCAACGACGGACAAAGCGTCCACGAACCCCACCTTGATCAATAAAGCTTTCATCTTATATTCGCAATATCAGATTGCAATCTCAGTTTCTTGCTTGTTCTTCGTTTGCTCGCGAGAAGCAGGCCCTCGTGGTCGGAGTTGATCGTGCTCGGCGTGGTCAATAACCCTCGGAAGTTGGTTTAGCGATTGCTAAGCGACGTCTCGCCGTTAAGTAGTCGGATCGTCAAAGTCGACTCCCACGAAGCGATAGCAACCATCTCATGAAACATCGGGACACCTTTGCCTCTATCAAGTGGTATCAGATTTTCAGGTTGCTCGGTGAGATTTTGATTTCCGTAGTTTAGATCGAGTCATTATTCATACCTATAGTCCACGAAAAAGCCACAAAAAAAAAATTAGGGTTAGTTCATCATATCCGAACCGATCTGAGCCTTTGCATAATCTTTTTAGGGTTTGCTTTGTTGAATTTGCGGTTGCATCGTCGTGTCAAGTTCTTTGGTCTTAGAGTCTAGTCTTTTAGAGTTTGAGTTACGGTCATAAGTTGTCACGCCGCCGCCTTTCATCATCATCGCCTTGCCATCTTCCACCATTGCTTATCATACCGCTCTGAATCCATATCCATATACCACCACCGCTGCCATATATCCACCACCATATATCCGCCACCAATCCGAGTTCCTTGCATATTAGGGTTGTTTTGAGATCCATCTAGTTTCGATTCGTGTTTCCTTGCGGAGTAGGTTTGAAACCACCCTCGTTAGGCCCAAAATTTTCAACGCACTTGTCGAAAAATTTTACGGCTATCCTGTTTTAGGTGTTTCTAAGTGTATTGAGACGATTCGCCGTTATAGAAAGTTTTTTGACCCGTTTCAGTTTTTGGGTCAAGGCGTTGAAAAAAAAAAAAATTTTGGTCGAAAAATTTACGTGCCCATCTGTCGGTTTGACCTCGGAAGAGTTTTGAGACACTTTCGCCATTATAGTGATTTTTAGCAAAAAAAAAAAAAAAGGCGGCGCAAAAAAAAAAAAAAAAAAAAAAAAGCGAAAATTTTTTTTTCAGTGTCTTTTCCCTTGTTTACGTCAGCGCCGTGATTTTGTTAGTGTTCTAGGCTCGCGTCTCTATGCGGTCTAGCCTAGGACCGACCTGATCTGCGTCGTTGGCGTTTATTCAACTTTGCATCTCTGAATTGATTATTGCTAACCTTTTTTGCTACCATATTATAAGCCTTCCAGCTCCACATACATCTACATCGTGCGTTTGACTCTCCACAGTAATCGCTCTATCCAAGCTTTGAGAGTTTTGACTACATCGGTTGCCGATCACGCTTTCTTCTTTGGGTAAGCTGGTAAAATTTGAGATTTGCTTGCGGTTGTATTTGTCCACCCACCACCACCACCACTTCCTAGTAGTCTGTCCAATCATATTCTTGTGTGTTTCTATTCTGCTAACCATGGCAGGATCACAAGCCCGGCAGAGACTGGTGGGAGAACATGACAAACAAAGCGCTACATGATAAGTTTCAACAAATGATGAGTGGGCGGGTGGACGATGTGCTAAATAGATTTGAAGAGGCCATGGAGAAGATAGATGGCATTGAGAAGGCGTTGAAACAAAGCTCGATAACAAGTTTAATGAATTGCTCGCGCGTCTACCACCACCACCACGGCTGCACCTAACGCACCTCTACTACAACAACATGGACTACCTCACACATGAAACAGCCCTCGCAGAGCTTCCGTGTCCCTCTTGACTGGCCAAGCTGCTGGTGCTGCTGTTGATATACGAAAGCGTCTGAAACAAAGCTCGATAACAAGTTTAATGAATTGCTCGGCGTCTACCACCACCACCGGCGGCACCTGCACCTCTCTACAACAACACGGACTACCTCCACATGTGAAACAGCCCTCCATGAGAGCTTCCGTGTTCCTCTTGACTGGCCAAGCTCTTTGGTGCTGCTTTGTTGATATACGTGGCTCCTGCTGCTGCGGTGGGGAGGATGATTATGTAAAGCTTACGAGGATGAGGTTGATCAACATCGAACTACGTGCAACCACCAGCACCACAACCACCAGGTCGTCCACATGCAAATAATGGCAATGTTGGGCTCCCCTTGGTCTGAGATCATGACCATCTCCTAAACTGAAATTGAATATTCCACCATTTGAGGGTAGATATGTTCTGATATATATCTTACTTGGGAGTTAAGCGAACAACGATTTACATGTTTACAATATCACGAGGAGAGGCGTGTTCTGCTGCTGTTTGTGCTTTCACTAGCTTTGCATGTGTTTGGTGGTGCGAACATTGTAGATTATATCTGTTCCAGCTACTTGGGCTGCTTTGAAAACTGCTATGCGTACTCGTTGGGTTCCACCATATTATCAGCGTGAATTACTTCAAAAATTGCAGCGCTTAAGACAAGGAAAAAATTCGGTGAAGAATATTATCGGGAATTACAAACTGGCTTGATTAGATGTGGTATTGTTGAGGAGAATGAAGCTATGCTTGCGTTTTACGGGTGGATTAAATAGAGATTCAGACCATTCTAGACTACAAGGATTATAATAATATTACTCGATTATTCCATCTTGCTTGTAAAGCTGAGCGTGAAGTGCGAGGATCGGCAGGCCTTGGCGGACTAACTTTTCTGCAGGTCGACCTTCATCATGGACACCACGTGCATCATCTACTTCCACGTTCTACTACACGGCACCTCCGTGGCTGCCACCTCAACGTGATACAAGCGGGCACAACCACCACTATCGCCAAGAGCACACTGCTTTGGGCCTACGAGCTCTTCTTCTTCCATGGCGTCAACAGGGCACACAAGTGATATTATTTGTCGTCGTTGTAAGGGAGAGGACATTTTGCGAGAGAATGCCAATCTCAGCGTGTGATGATTGCTCTTGAGGATGGTGGGTATGAGTCCGCTAGTGACTATGATGAAGAGACTTTGGCTCTTATTACACATGAAGAACACGGTGGAGATGATTACGATCTTGAGGCGCAATACATGGCTGCTTGAAGATCTTGGCGGTATGAATGTTTAGTTGCTCAACGTGTTTTGAGTGTGCAGGTTACACAAGCTGAGCAAAATCAGAGGCATAACTTGTTCCATACAAAGGGAGTTGTGAAGGAGCGTTCTATTAGCGTCATCATAGATGGAGGAGCTGCAACAACTTGGCTAGCATGGATATGGTGGAAGCTTTCTCTCACCACAAGACCACATCCACATCCTTACTACATCCAATGGTTCAACAACAGCGGCAAGGTTAAGGTAACACGTCTTTGTTAGGTGTGCATTTTAGTATCTCTACATATCTGATTATGTTGATTGTGATGTGGTACCTATGCAAGCATGTTCCTTATTACTTGGTAGACCATGGCAATTTGATAAAATTCTATACACCATGGTAGAAACAATCAGTATACTCTTGTTCACAAGGATAAAAATATTACTTTGCTTCCTATGACTCTGATTCCATTTTGAAAGATGATATTAATAGAGCTAATAAAGCAAAACAGGAGAAAATAAGAGTGAAAATCAGATTGTGGCAAAAGAATTTGAGCAACAAATGAAGCCTAATAATAAACCATCTAATGTTGCTTCGAAATTAAACTGAAAAGTGCATGTTTATTTGCCACCAAATCTGATATTGATGAGCTAGATTCTAGCAAATCTGTTTGCTATGCTTTTGTGTGCAAAGAGGCATTATTTTCATTCGAGGACATGCCTTCCTCTTTGCCCCTTGTCACTAACATTTTGCGGGAGTTATTGGCGTCTTCCCACAAGGCGTGCCACAGGATTACCACCTATTCGAGGATTGAGCATCAAATTGACTTAATTCCGGTGCATCGCTACCAACCGCGCACCATACCGTACCAATCCGGAGGAGGCGAAGGAGATTATCGTCAAGTACAGGAGCTGCTTTCGACAAAGGTTATATCTGTGAATCTCTTAGTCCTTGTCTGTTCCTATTATACTAGTGCCTAAAAAGGATGGTGCGTCGGCGTATGTGTGTTGATTGTAGAGGCATTAATAATATTACTATTCGTTATCGTCATCCTATTCCTAGGCTAGATGATATGCTTGATGAATTGAGTGGCTCTACAATATTCTCCAAAGTTGATTTGCGTAGTGGATACCATCAAATTCGTATGAAATTGGGAGATGAATGGAAAACAGCATTTAAAACTAAGTTTGGATTATATGAGTGGTTAGTCATGCCTTTTGGGTTAACTAATGCACCTAGTACTTTCATGAGATTAATGAGCGAAGTTTCGTGCTTTCATTGGACGATTTGTGGTAGTTTACTTTGATGATATCTTGATTTATAGCAAATCTTTGGAAGAACATTTGGAACATTTACGTGCTGTTTTTAATGCTCTCGTGATGCCGTTTGTTTGGTAACCTTGGGAAGTGCACCTTTTGCACCGACCGAGTATCTTTTCTTGGCTATGTTGTTACTCCACGAGGAATTGAAGTTGATAAAGCCAAGATTGAAGCTATTGAGAGTTGGCGCAGCCCAAAGCGGTCACACAAGTGAGGAGTTTTCTTGGACTCGCTGGTTTCTATAGGCGTTTTGTGAGAGACTTTAGCACCATTGCTGCACCTCTCAATGAGCTTACAAAGAAGGATGTGCCTTTTGTTTGGGGTACCGCTTGGGAAGAAGCCTTCACGGTATTGAAAGATAAGTTGACACATGCTCCTTTACTCCAACTTCGACTTTAATAAGACTTTTGAGCTTGAATGTGATGCTAGTGGAATTGGATTAGGAGGTGTGTTATTACAAGATGGCAAACCTGTTGCATACTTTTACGAAAAATTGAGTGGGCCTAGTCTGAACTATTCTACTTATGACAAAGAATTATATGCTCTTGTTAGGACTTTAGAGACATGGCAACATTATTTATGGCCCAAAAGAATTTGTTATACATTCGATCATGAATCTTTGAAACATATTAAAAGTCAAGCTAAACTGAATCGTAGGCATGCTAAATGGGTTGAATTCATTGAGACTTTCCTTATGTCATTAAACACAAGAAGGGTAAAGAAAATGTTATTCTTGATGCTTTGTCTAAATAAGCTATACTATGCTTTCACAACTTGACTTCAAAATATTTGGTTTGGAGACCATCAAAGATCAATATGTGCATGATGCTGATTTTAAAGATGTAATGCAGAATTGTAAAGAAGGAAGAACATGGAACAAGTTCGTTATTAATGATGGTTTTGTGTTCGTGCTAACAAGCTATGCATTCCTGCTAGCTCTGTTCGTCTTTTGTTGTTGCGGGAGGCGCATGGAGGAGGATTAATGGGACACTTTGGCGTCAAGAAGGCGGAGGATATACTTGCTACACATTTCTTTTGGCCAAAGATGAGGCAGGATGTTGAGCGTTTTGTTGCTCGCTGCACTACATGTCAAAAAGCTAAGTCACGACTCAATCCTCATGGTTTATATATGCCTTTACTGTGCCTAGTGTTCCTTGGGAGGATATATCTATGGACTTTGTTTTAGGTTTACCTCGAACAAAGAAGGGAGGATAGCATATTTGTTGTCGTGGATAGATTCTCGAAAATGGCACACTTTATACCATGTCATAAAAGCGATGATCTTTGTTAATGTTGCTGATTTGTTCTTTCGTGAAATTATTAAACTTGCATGGTGTGCCAAATACTATTGTTTCAGATCGTGATACTAAATTTCTTAGCCACTTTTGGAGATGTTTATGGGCTAAGTTGGGGACTAAACTGCTTTTAGTACTACTTGTCACCCCAAACTGATGGACAAACTGAAGTAGTCAATAGAACATTGTCTACTATGCTTAGGGCTGTTTTGAAGAATAATAAGAAAATGTGGGAAGAATGCTTGCCTCATATTGAATTTGCTTATAATCGTTCATTGCATTCTACAACTAAGATGTGCCCTTTTGAAATTGTGTATGGCTTCCTACCTCGTGCACCTATTGATTTGTTGCCTCTTCCATCTTGGAGAAGGTTAATTTTGATGCTAAAAGCGTGCTGAATTGATTTTAAAACTGCATGAGATAACTAAGGAAAACATTGAGCGTATGAATGCTAAATATAAACTTCTTGGAGATAAGGGTAGAAAACATGTTGTCTTTGCACTGGAGATCTTGTTTGGTTACATTTGCGTGAGATAGGTTTCCTAATTTGCATAAATCAAAGCTAATACCACGTCTTGATGGTCCATTTAAGGTGTTAGAAAATAAATGATAATGCATATAAACTTGAGCTGCTGCAGATTTTGGGGTTAGTCCCACTTTTAACATTGCAGATTTGAAGCTTTATTTGGGTGAGGAATATGAGCTTCCGTGGGGCGACTTCATTTCAAGAAGGGAGGATGATGAGGACATCAATACCATTGTTACACCCAGCCCCTCTTGCTACATATCTTGGACCAATTACTAGAGCTCGCATGCGCCAATTAAATTATCGGTACTTTCGTTTCTTGGTAATGATTCTAATGTTCATGAGAATATGATGCTGCCTAAATTGGATACATTTGTTTTGCTTACAAATGAAGGCCCTAGCTTGGAGAAGGATGGACATTGGAGCAAGAACAAGCATGGAGATAATGCCATGCGCAAGAGGAACAAACGGAGTTACAAGTGATGATTTCAGGACTTTGAAGCCACCATAATGGATGCATGAAGCCTTGGACGAAATATACAAGATGCTACTTCATAAATGTCGTCCGAGGCTATTCTAGGTGCTCGTCACCTTATTATTGAGCCAGGCCCATGTAATTTCGAAATACTTGAGTATAGGCTGTTTTAGAGTCCGTATGTGTGGGGAAACAAGAGTTAGGGTTGATTTGGACCCCTCCACCAAGGGCCACGAAATTCCCCCTCTTCCTCCATATATACAGCCCTTAGGGCACCGTTTAGACCTTGGGTTTTGTTTAGATTAAAAGTTAGCCATAGCTGCAACTTGGCGTGCCGTTTGTGTTCAACAACCGGACAAAGCGTCCACAGAACCCCACCTTGATCAATAAAGCTTTCATCTTATATTCGCAATATCCAGTTGCAATCTCAGTTTCTTGCTTGTTCTTCGTTTGCTCGCGAGAAGCAGGCCCTCGTGGTCAGGTTGATCGTGCTCGGCGTGGTCAATAACCCTCGGAAGTTGGTTTAGCGATTGCTAAAGCGCGACGTCTCGCTGCGTTAAATGGTCGGATCGTCAAAGTCGACTCCCACGAAGCGATAGCCACCATCTCATCGAAACATCGGGACACCTTTGCCTCTATCCGCCCATTGTGGATGACACCACGATCGAATTGCCATGGATCGACCTAGAAGTAGATGGCAAGCGGTCATTGGGACCACATCACATTCAATGTGTCTTCATAAGCACCAATTTTGAAGGAGACTTGGACCGTATGCTCGACTTCGTATAGTCTTGGAGTCCTTAGCCATTGAACCTTGTAGGGGTGCGGGTGCTTCCTCTTGACCAATTGGAGCTTGGAGCATAGTTGTTCACTTGCCAAGTTGTGGCAACTACCTCCATCGATGATGACCTTGATGGACCGTCCATTGATGCCGGCTTTTGTGTGGAAGATGTGGCATCGTTGGTCTTCTTCTTGTTGATGTTGAAGAGTCAAGACCTTGGAGACAACGAGAGCAGGGCTTGAATCCTCATCACAAAAGATTTGATCATCTTCGTCTTCGTTCACTTGCCGGTGCATGGCCACTTGCTCAAGAGCTTCCATTTCCTCTTCACTCATGGAGTCATATGTGCCATCGTCGTTGAGAATCATGGTGCGCTTGTTGGTGCATTCGTATGACTTGTGGCCTCGGCCGCCGCAAGTGAAACACTTGAAGGAGCTTGTTTTGATGGTCTCATCGGTTGAGATAGAGGATGAAGCCTGCGACAGGGTTTCTTGTAGTAGGAGGAGGATGACTTGAACTTGTCGATGTCTTCTTGTAAATTGACTTGTCGTCGTTTCTTGAAGAAAGCTTGGTTGATGTAGATGTTGGAGGAGTCGTTGAAGCTTGGTTGTTGGAGAAGCCGTAGGTCTTGGATGAGTACTTGGCGTACTTGAAGTCATCTTGCACTTGGCGTTCCGCCTTTGTAGCTTGATGCACGAGCTCAATGAGGGATGAGTATTGTTGGAAGTCGGCGATCTTCTTGATAGACGCGGGGTGTCCCGATCTTTCGATGAGATGATAACTATCGATTTGGTGGAGTCGACTTTGACGATCCGACTACAAACGTGCATGACGTTGTGCCTTAGCAATCGCTAAACCAATCTCGAGGTTCTTGGCGATCTTGGAAGCACAATCAGCGACCACGAAGGTCTATTCCTGCACGCAATCGAAAAGCGAGCAAGAATATGATAAAGCAATCTGAATATTGTGAATATATATGAAGTATTGATAATGGTGGGGATCCGTAAGCGGCCTTGGTGCAGTCGTTGGACACAAACAAAGTACGAAGTTGCAATGGCTAACTTTTAACTAAACAAATCCCAAGGAAAAAGCTACTAGATGGATCTACTTATATAGGAGCAGGGGTGGCGGCCAAGGAGGTGGGAGGGCGTCCCAAGGCAGCCTAACACTAACCCTAGGTCGTACAAGGCCAATGGGCCCAAGTGGAGGTGACGTAACACCTTTGGACTTGTAGTTTGACTCGGATTCTGCTCTGACATCAGTTGTTTCGTCCATAACTCAACGCTCGGACGGATTTTAAGGTGATTCAATTGGGTTGGAAAGTGCACGAAATCTATTTTCCAACAAAAAGAATCAACCAATTTGGAGTCCATATGAAAAAGTTATTGACGTTTTGAGTCAGGTATATACATGCGGTCCGAATCTGAGTCGAGCGTGAGAGACTTGGACTCTATCTTCTCTTGGGCCAAAAGTGACGTGAGAGAACTTTTGAACAGCGAGTAAACATCTCTTTCTCCCTTATCTTCATATGTTAATTGTACCAATGTCCCATACACTGCAATTAGACATGTTACAAAAGTTTGTGAAGTATTTTTGTCTGGATGACATAAATAAATTATTGCATAGTTTGCATTAGAAATCACCTCACAAATATACATGTATGCAATATTTTTGGTCGTATCCAAGGTAATCATGTCCTCATCATCCTCCCTTCTTGAAAACAAAGCCGTCCTCGGCGTTGCTTAATCTGAAATATGGCTAACAAAAGAGATAAGGTGTACATGTTGTATATGTATATGTCATCCATTTTACTTCCCTTGATTTTTGCACATATGACACATGAATAGATGAGTAACTTGCATAGTTCATAAAATCTAAAGCCAAAACATTATCACAAGAAGTAGAAGGCATGAAAATATTACAACTCAGTTTGCACATATAAGTGAAGCTCTTATTCATTTCAAAAGATTGACAATGTTCATCATTAAACCATCCCAACATTGGTGAATAAACCTTACTTGCATCAAGTTTACATGCTACAACATGCTTAAATAAGCAAACATGCAATAAGTCATTCGACACAGAATCATCACCAAGATTAGAGGTCATATCAAAATGATTAAACATTGATTCTTTTGCATCAATAGTTAATTCAATGGGTGCACTCAAAATTGTTGGTATTTCAGTTGTTTGATCACATGGCGCATTCATGATAGTATCAAGATTCTCTAAAATAGGTGATGTGCTCAAATCACAGTTAACTCAACACATGATGCATTCAAGTTAACTAGGGATGCATCATTCTCATGTGAATTATATCATTATTACCTTCTTTGTTACCTTATGCAAAGGCGTAGGTGATGTAGAGTGCAGACCTTGATAATGCACCATACACTTGAGATGATGTCGCTCACAATCTGGGGTGGGGCTGCTCTAGTAGGTGCAGCGGTGGAGGAACCAAGCGGCGATGGTGAGCATGAACTGGAATAGTAGTTGTTGTAGTCACCCAATGCATCCTCTGTAGTTGTCTCTCAAAGGTACAAGCGAACATACATACCAATAATGGAGCGAGGAATATAGTGAAATCTTGCACGGATATCATGGTTCAAACCACCAAAAATCTATTCATTGTATCATCCTCAGATTCTTCTATGTCACAATGATGCATATAAGATTTGAACTCTTTGTAGTAAGCATGAACAGTGTTTCTTGCCTTGTTTTAATTGTTCAAATTTGCGAAGCAATTCACGACGATAGTAAGGAGGAAAAATTGTTGTCTCATTACAGCTTTCAAAACTTTCCAAGTTGTGGGTTGGTTATCAATGTTTTTCTTACAATGTACACTCCACCAAGCGAAGCAAAACCGATAAATGCTCTAGTGGTAGCTCGTACTCTCTCAAGTTCAGAAAAATCATGGTGACTAAAAACTTCTTCTAATTCAAGCTCCCAAGCTAGATAAATAGCAGGATTAAATCTACCCTCAAATGATGGTAAAGAGATAACCTGACCATGTGCTTGTGTGTGTTGTCCCAACTCTCGTGATGGTGGAGATGTGTCCGTCATCCAAGAACTTCTATCTCCGGAACCTGTCATGATTAGTAGAAACAAGAAACATAAATCGAGAATAATGTTCCTATGAACTACTAGGATGTGGTGGTAAAACGCTCACAGTATAGCAAATATCAATATCTTACAAGTTCTTACCATCTAGCGGTGGTGACGGGCAATAACGGTGTCAAATAACTCTGAAGATTGTGTAAGCGATTGCCGGTGAGCGTCGTATACGGTGTAGAAATATGTGGAGCTGGGTTGGCTATATATGGTAGCAAAAGATTAGCAATAATCAATTCAGAGATGCAATATTGAATAAGCGCTCAACAACGAGTCTGTGCTGGTCCTAGGCTAGACCGGACTAGAGGCGCGAGCCTAGAACACTAATGAGGTCACGGCGTAGCACAACTAGCATCAATGAAGGATAATAAGTAGCTCTGGACAGCAAGATATAAGTGAAGATCCTGGCGGCGGTAAAGATAATGATGAAAAACAAGCGCCAAGCAGGATATACAACAACTCTCTCTCAATTTTCCTCTTGAAAAGTTTGAGCCAATTTTCTGATAACTTTTTCAAAGAATGCTACTAACTCAAGCTTTCCAATGCAAAAGAATCACTCAATTCTGAGTTGATATGAGAGTCAAAAATTCTAAAACTGGTTTGAAAAACTGGAATAAGCTGTGTTCACGAACTTGGAGGGCAAAAGACCTATTTAGAAGCCGATTTTGAGGTGCCAAATATTGAACTAGCTTCTGCAACTATTTAGATGCGCCTCGTCGCTAGCTTTAATTTGAGTACTCACGGAGCCAAAACAGACTTCGTATGAGGAAGATATACCTGTTTTACTGAACAGTCATAAAACAGATTCAATCCGAATTCAGGTACGTGATTGATTCTAGATAGATCCGAATTTTTTTCTTCTCTCTTTTTTTTCTCACACTTATTTTTTCCTTTTCTTTCTTTCTTTTTTTTCTCTAACTTTTGTTTTACTTTTTTTCTCTCTTTTTTTTCTCTCTCCCTCTTTCAAAACAAACTAGATAAGATGCAGATTGGATCAAGTGAAGATGTGAACGATCTCAACTATGATTATGACAATGAATGGTGGGTAGCATGTGGTGGAAATTGATGGATGGATGGTGGTCAACGGAAGGGATAACGATGCAGCGGCGGCGTGACAAATGTGAACAGAACTCGAAACTCTAAACGAACTAGACGATAAGACCAGCAACTCGACACGACGATGCAACCGATAATTCAATAACGCAAACAATGAAAAGAAAACTGCAAAGGCTCTGATACCACTTGATAGAGGCGGGGCGTCCCGATCTTTCGATGAGATGATAACTATCGATTTGGTGGAGTCGACTTTGACGATCCGACTACAAACGTGCATGACGTTGTGCCTTAGCAATCGCTAAACCAATCTCCCGAGGTTCTTGGCGATCTTTGGAAGCACAATCAGCGACCACGAAGGTCTATTCCTGCGCATAATCGAAAAACGAGCAAGAATATGATAAAGCAATCTGAATATTGTGAATATATATGAAGTATTGATAATGGTGGGGATCCTTAAGCGGCCTTGGTGCAGTCGTTGGACACAAACAAAGTACGAAGTTGCAATGGCTAACTTTTAACTAAACAAATCCCAAGGAAAAAGCTACTAGATGGATCTACTTATATAGGAGCAAGGGTGGCGGCCAAGGAGGTGGGAGGACGTCCCAAGGCAGCCTAACACTAACCCTAGGTCGTACAAGGCCAATGGGCCCAAGTGGAGGTGACGTAACACCTTTGGACTTGTAGTTTGACTCGGATTCTGCCACTGACATCAGATTGTTTCGTCCATAACTCAACGCTCGGACGTATTTGAAGGTGATTCAATTGGGTTGGAAAGTGCACGAAATCTATTTTCCAACAAAAAAATTAACCAATTTGGAGTCCGTATGAAAAAGTTATTGACGTTTTGAGTCAGGTATATGCATGCGGTCCGAATCTGAGTCGAACGTGATGAGACTTGGACTCTATCTTCTCTTGAGCCAAAAGTGACGTGAGAGAACTTTTTGAACAGCAGGTAAACATCTCTTTCTCCCTTATCTTCATATGTGGATTGTACCAATGTCCCATACACCTGCAATTAGACATGGCACACAAGTTTGTGAAGTATTTTTGTCCTGGATGACATAAATAAATTATTGCATAGTTTGCATTAGAAATCACCTCACAAATATGAATGTATGCAATATTTTTGGTCGTATCCAAGGTAATCATGTCCTCATCACTTCTTGATGGGATGATTGAGTCCATTCAAGAAACGTGCCATAGTTTGCTCATCGTCTTCCTTGACATTGGCTCGAATCATGGCTATCTCCATTTCCTTGTAGTATTCTTCAACGCTCTTTGTTCCTTGCTTGAGTAGTTGGAGTTTCTTAAAGAGGTCGCGGGTGTAGTAGGTTGGCACAAACCGTGCTCGCATGACATCCTTCATTTGAGCCCAAGTGGTGATTGGAGGGTCACCTCTTGCTTGCCGTCTCTCATTGATTTGTTCCCACCATATGAGCACATAATCTTGGAACTCAAGTGATGCCATAGCGATTTTCTTCGCTTCATCGTAGTTGTGCAAGCGGAAGATTTTGTCAACCTTCAATGCCCATGAGAGGTATTCTTCGGGGTCATTGCTTCCAACTTTGGCATGGTGAATTTTAGCTTGCCGTAGCGTTGCTCTTCATTGTGTTGTTGGCGATGTTGATGATGACGTCCTTGACGTGGATTGTACTAAATCTTCATGTTGCTCTTGGCGCGGAGGAAGACCATGATCAACTTGCTCTTGTTGAACTTGAGGTTGAGGTGGAGCTTGGCGAGCTTGTGGAGGAGCTTGAGGAACTTGGCGTTGTACATGAGGTTGGTAGTTCCTCTCTTGGATTTCTTCTCGAAGGGCTTCCTCTTGATTGCGCCGTTCGCGATTGCGGTTGGCGAAGGCTCTACTTGATTCTTGAAGGCACGTTGCGCCTCAAGAGCTTGCGCTTCACGTTGTTGTTGTTGAAGGCGTTGAGCCTTGGCGTCTTGTTAAATCTTGGTGAAGGCGTGCTCGTTCTTCCTCTTGTTGGCGGCGAAGGCGTTGTCGTTCTTGAGCTTGAGCAAAAGCCTCTTGGTTTGATTGAGGGCGAGGAATTTGATCATCAACTTGCTCTTGTGAATGCTTGTCATGTAGCGGGTTGCGAGATGCATAGCGGTCTTAATGGCGGCACGACGAAGAGTGTTCGACGTGGGTGTACTTGAGTCGTAGAAGGTGTCGTCGGAGTGTCGACTCGGCGGCTCCGTCTTGATGATGAAGAAGTGGAATGATGCGGTTTCTCATCAGCGCGGATCTCGTCCATTCTTGCATCATTCTCTTGCTTGTGAGCCTCGAACTTGTTGTCGAAGTAGTCTCTTGTACATTGCTCGGAGAGTGCATGAAGTCGGTGGCGAGGTTGTTGATCTGATCGCTCATTGCTTGTTGTTCTTGGTGCAGCGCTTCGTTGTGCACCAAAGAGGTGGCTCTTGGTGACGTGTGAGGACATGTCGTCGTCTTGCTCGATGAAGAGTGGGTTGGTAGAAGAACTTGGCCTATCCATCATTCCAAGCAAAATGTGAGTGGTAGAGCGGAAAGAACTTATACCAATGTACCTTTGACCGATGTTGAAAATGAATCAAGTTCACTCAAATCACGGACAATGAAATAGCACTCTTGGTACCGATTCTTGTCGGTTCTCACACCTACACAAATAAAAGCTTATGGTGGAGCTCGGTTAGGATGGTGGCACAAAAATTGATGCAATTGTAAGTGAGACTCAATAAAGTTGGAAATGATACACAAATTTGCAAATGCAACAAGTAGACTAATAGCAAGATATGGTACTGCGGAAACACAGCAGCAAATAGATAATATGGGGTTGTGCAACCAAGGATGAGCCAAAATGTGGAATTCACCAAGATGCTCTTGTTGCACAACACTAGAGAGCAGCTAACACGATTGCACAATAGGCGGATCTGAACTTGTGCACAACCTACTAAGCAAAAATGCAACGACTTCTATCCCAAGTATGCTATATGTATGGTGTTTGATGTGTTGATCCAAGATGATCAAGTATGACAATCTTAATGTTTTATGATGCTATGGTTCTTGCTCATAAGCTCTTTGCTTATCTTTCTCTCTTTGCTTAAAAGCTTGATTGGCTCTTTCTCTTTTGAGCTCTTTTCTCACATAAAACTTCACGAACCAAGATAGCAATTGTGTATGCGATGACAACTTTGTGACACACAAGTTGATGCTAAGATATGCACCACTTTGGTATGTTATGTATGCTATGGAGTATGATCACTAATGTGCACAAGTCACGTTGCTGCAATACTCAATGGCTAGTCTCGATGGGTAAGCAGCATAAAGATGGGCTATGATGGTTATCAATGCAATTGCAAGTAATGACAAAGGTGTCGACGATGTTACCGTCCTTGGCGAAGATAGCGTGGTGATGTTGATGTTGAACCGTACCTAGATAGCGAAACACAAAGGATCTGGAAACCCCAACGCAAATTCTCAAGGCAAAATTTGGCAACGTAGCCGGAATTGGTATTGGGCAAGGCTATGGTGGCGTTATGCGGAAGTGGTGGAGGTAAGTGGAAGTGTATGTGGGCACGGGACAAAATTTGGCAAAAGTTAGGCGGTGATCGGGGTGGTGGAAGGGATTGTTGCTACCAGGGGCCGGAAATCCGGGCTAAAAGCGGATGTCAAGGCGCCGGATGTCCGGGCTGATCGGGCGGATGTCAAGACTGCGGATGTCCGGGCTGCTCGGGCGGATGTCGGGCTCGAAGAACACCGCGAGGAGAGGTCAAACCGGATCAAAATTCGGGCGAATTTGTGGAGGGAAATTGTGGAAAAGATGGGGGAATGCTAGATCTACCTGCAACACACGAAATCCACGGATCAAATCCAACAAAACTTCATCACACTAACAAATCACAAAAAAAATTTGGGGCTATTTTTTTTTGTGGGGAAATTTTCGGAATTAGGACAAAAACAACAAAATCAAGCTAGAAAAAGATGGGTAGGGGCTCCAATAACGTGATCAACGTGGCTCATGATACCATAGATGATGTAGGCGGAACCCTCGTGGGCGATCTTTCACGTCGGGCGGATCCTACGGGAAATCACGAAGAACGGCGAAAGAACACAAGGAAATCACGGGGAGGAACAAGGAAAACACTCAACCGACAAGAAATCGATCACACAAGCGCTAGATTATCGAACACATAGAGTGGCACAAGGTTCAAGATCAACAAAGGTAAGGATACGAGTAGCCGTTCTTCTCGAGAGGAGGTCTTGATGGGGTCCGCCCTAGAAGGGGTCTTGAATCCGCTTGGGGATCTTCTCCGTAGAGTCCTGATCTCCGAGGAGAAGTAGCCAAGTGGATGAGCAAAGGCTCTCACACCAAAATATGAGCTAATCAATGCTAACCCTAGAAAGAGGTAGGGGATCAAGTATATATAGTCTCGGGCGAAGGGTACAAGGACAAGTCCGGAGCCTTTGCCGCAGTGGGGAGGCGGACGTCGAGGCGTCGGGCGGATGTCGGGCCTTCGCGAGGCGCCGGATGTCAAGACCATCAGCCGGATGTCCGGACTAAGCGACGTTCGTTGAGAATCGGAGAGGGCCCCGGATTTCGAGTGTGGGGCCGGATATCGGGCTGGGGCGGATGTCGGGCTTGGGCGCGGATGTCCGGACCACAGAGACTTGGGCGTTTGGAGGCTGTGAGGTAGAAGCTCCGGGGCGGATGTCGGGTCTATGGCGGATGTCCGGGGCACTGGAAGTTGATCTTGCTTTCGTTTCGTTGGTTCTCTTCATCCATGGACTTGGCGGCTTATGCATCTTCCGTGTATCCTCCGGAGGTTCCCCTTGACACCTAATCATGCATAGCATATCGGACTTAGGTAGTAGCCATGTCTCGAGTGGATCATATGGGATATCAATAAGGAAAGAGGTCACCTCGTTCTCGAGAGCTCTAGCTCTAGCTCGTGTCATGGGTCCTCTTGGCTCTTGATGAGACGGTTGTAGGTCCATGGGGATGATCGTGGGATGCTCCGCATCAGTTCTTCACTTGCCAAGTTGTGGCAACTACCTCCATCGATGATGACCTTGATGGACCGTCCATTGATGCCGGCTTTTGTGTGGAAGATTAGGCATCGTTGGTCTTCTTCTTGTTGATGTTGAAGAGTCAAGACCTTGGAGACAACGAGAGCGGGGCTCAAATCCTGATCACAAAAGACTTGATCATCTTCATCTTCGTTCACTCGCCGGTGCATGGCCACTTGCTCAAGAGCTTCCATCTCCTCTTCACTCATGGAGTCATATGTGCCATCGTCGTTGAGGATCATGGTGCGCTTGTTGGTGCATTCGTATGACTTGTGGCCTCGGCCACCGCAAGTGAAACACTTGAAGGAGCTTGTCTTGATGGTCTCATCGGTCGGAGTAGAGGATGAAGCACGCGGCTTGAGGTTGCTTATAGTAGGAGGAGGACGACTTGAACTTGCCGAAGTCTTCTTGTAACTTGACTTGTCGTCGTTTCTTGAAGAAAGTTTGGTTGATGTAGATGTTGGAGGAGTCGTTGAATCTTGGTTGTTGGAGAAGCCGTAGGTCTTGGATGAGTACTTGGCGTACTTGAAGTCATCTTGCACTTGGCGTTCCGCCTTTGTAGCTTGATGCACGAGCTCAATGTGGGTTGAGTATGGTTGGAAGTCGGCGATCTTCTTGATGGGATGATTGAGTCCATTCAAGAAACGTGCCATAGTTTGCTCGAATCATGGCTATCTCCATTTCCTTGTAATATTCTTCAACACTCTTTGTTCCTTGCTTGAGTAGTTGGAGTTTCTTGAAGAGGTCGCGGTTGTAGTAGGTTGGCACAAAACGTGCTCGCATGACATCCTTTATTTGAGCCCAAGTGGTGATTGGAGGTTCACCTCTTGCTTGTCGTCGCTCAATGATTTGTTCCCACCATATGAGCACATAGTCTTGGAAGTCAAGTGATGCCATAGCGATTTTCTTCGCTTCATCATAGTTGTGCAACCGAAAGATTTTGTCAACCTTCAATGCCCATGAGAGGTAGTCTTCGGGGTCATTGCTTTGATCGAACTTGGGCATGGTGAATTTTAGCTTGCCGTAGCGTTGCTCTTCATTGTGTTGTTGGCGATGTTGATGATGACGTCCTTGACGTGGATTGTAATCGTCTTCATGTTGCTCTTGGCGTGGAGGAAGACCATGATCAACTTGCCCTTGTTGAGCTTGACGAGCTTGTGGAGGGGCTTGAGGAACTTGACGTTGTACATGAGGTTGGTAGTTCCTCTCTTGGATTTCTTCTCGAAGGGCTTCCTCTTGATTGCGCCGTTCGCGGTTGCGGTTGGCGAACGCTCTACTTGATTCTTGAAGGGCACGTTGCGCCTCAAGAGCTTGCGCTTCACGTTGTTGTTGTTGAAGACGTTGAGCAAAAGCCTCTTTGTTTGATTGAGGACGAGGAACTTGATCATCAACTTGCTCTTGTGAATGCTTGTCATGTAGCGGGTTGCGTGATGCATGACGGTCTTGACGGCGGCACGACGAAGAGTGTTAGTAGGTGTACTTGAGTCGTAGAAGGTGTCGTCGAATTGTCGACTCGGCGGCTCCGTCTTGATGATGAAGAAGTAGAATGATGTCGGCTTCTCATCAAAGCGTATCTCGTCCATTCTTGTATCATTCTCTTGCTTGTGGCGTCGAACTTGTTGTCGAAGTAGTCCGTTATGCGTTCCTCGAAGAGTCATAAGTCGGTGGCGAGGTTGTCGATCTGATCGCTCATTGCTTGTTGTTCTTGGTGCAGCGCTTGTTGTGCACCAAAGAGGTGGCTCTTGGTGACGTATGATGACATGTCGTCGTCTTGCTTTCGATGAAGAGTGGGTTGGTAGAGGTACTTGGCCTATCCATCATTCCAAGCAAAATGTGAGTGGTAGAGCGGAAAGAACTTATACCAATGTACCTTTGACCGATGTTGAAGATGAATCAAGTTCACTCAAATGCGGACAATGAAATAGCACTATTGGTACCAATCCTTGTCGGTTCTCACACCTACACAAATAAAAGCTTATGGTGGAGCTTGGTGAGGATGGTGGCACAAAATTTGATGCAATTGTAAGTGAGACACAATAATGTTGGAAATGATTCACAAATTTGTAAATGCAACAAGTAGACCAATAGCAAGATATGGTACGGAAACACACACATAAATAGATAATATGGGGTTATGCAACCAAGGATGAGCCAAAATGTGGAATTCACCAAGATGCTCTTGTTGCACAACACTAGAATCGCTATACGATTGCACAATAGGCGGATCGCAAACTTGTGCACAACCTACTAGGCAAAAATGCAACTATCTCTATCCCAATTATGCTATATGTATGGTATTTGATTGCAATGATCCAAGATGATCCAATATGACAATCTTAATGTAGTATGATGCTATGGTTCTTCCTCATAAGCTCTTTGCTTATCTTTCCTCTTTGCTTAAAAGCTTGGGTGACTCTTTCACTTTTGAGCTCTTTTCTCATGCAAAACTTCACGAACCAAGATAGCAATTGTGTATGCTATGACAACCTTGTGACACACAAGTGGATCCCAAGATATGCACCACTATAGTGCAGTATGTATGCTATGGAGTATGATCACTAAATGTGCACAAGTCACGTTGCGGCAATACTCAATGGCTAGTCTCGATGGGTAAGCTTCATAAAATGAGGCAATGTGGGTTATCAATGCAAATGCAAGGTATGACTAAGATGTCGTCGAAGTTACCGTCCTTGCGATGATGACTAGTCGATGTAGATGGCGGTGGTGATGATGAATTGAACCGTACCTAGATAGCGAAACACAATAGGATACGGAAACCACAACTCAAAATCTCAAGGACCAAAATGTGTCAAAATCGTCATCGGAGTATCGTGGAAGATTTTGGTGTATGTGGGTTTGGGAGATGTGGAGGGAGGTGGGGTTGTGGTGGTGGCGAACTGAAAATTCAGTTTCGCCAGTGGAGCAGACGTCCGGTTTTTTGGTCGTCCGGTTGTCGAGACGTTCGGTACTGCCGGTCGTCCGGTGCTGAAATGATTTTCAGACGCAGGAAGAACTGCTCGGTTTCGGGGTGGAAGGGGATGGTGAGGTCGAAATCGAGTGGTTTGGTGGATGGAAAAGGGTGGGGAGGGTGGGGAAAGCTAGATCCACACGTAGCAACACAAACCCATGGACCAAATCCAACAAAATCTCAACTCACAAACAAATCACAAAAAAAAATTGGGGCTATTTTTGGTGGGGATTTTCGAATTTAGGACCAAAACAACAAAATCAAGCTAGAAAACACGATGTAGGGGCTCCAAGAACGTGATCAACGTGGCTCATGATACCAAGATGATGTAGGGCGGAACCCTACGTAGATGATCTTTCACGTTGGGCGGATCCTACGGTGAATCACGAAGAACAGCGGAAGAACAAGAGGAAACGGGGAAGCGAGAGAGAAATCACTAGACCAACAAGAGATCAATCACACAAGTGCTAGATCACCGATCACATAACGTGTCACAAGATTCAAGATCAACAAAGGAAAGATACAAGCGGTAGCCGTTCTTCTCATGAGGAGGCCTTGATGGGGTCCGCCCTAGAAGGGGTCTTGAATTAAGCTTGGGGATCTTCTCCGTAGAGATCCTGATCTCAGGAGAAGTAGCCAAGTGGATGAGCAAAGGCCCTCACACAAAATATGAGCTAATCAATGCTACCCTAGCTAGGAGGAGGAGGGTTCTATTTATAGTCTTAGTGAAAAAGGGGAAGTGAAGGGGTACATGGGCCCGGCCAGCTATCTTGTGAGCAGTCACGGACGTCCGTGAGGGCAGTCGTCCGGTGCTCGGGAGGACGGTCGTCCGGTGGCGCGGACGTCCGCTGGATCCGTTCTGTGAAGGCGCGCCGGTCGTCCGGTTTCTTCATACTTCCGCTGATTTGGCTCGGGTCCAGGGGCACCGGACGTCTGATGATTTCCGGTCGTCCGGTCGCCGGTCGTCTGTTGGCACCGGTCTTCCGCAGATTCGGCTCGGGTCTTCAGGGGCCGGTCGTCCGCTGGAGGCTGGACGTCCGCTCGATGTGAGAGTGTGGCCGGTCGTCCGGTCCGGGCCGGACGTCCGCTTGTTGGGGCTTCAGGCGCCGGACGTCCGGTCCCTACCGGTCGTCCGGTGGCTGGAGTTTTCTCCGGTAGCTCTTCTTCTTGTCCAATGGATGTAGATGCACCATGGCTTTCCTCCAGGCACCTGATCACACACAAAGTGTCCATATGAGGTAGAAGGCAAGTCTCGTGAGTAGAGAGAGGAAGTTCGGAAAGGAGCGAGATCACCTTATCTTCGATAGCCTTGGCTCTAGCTCTTGTCATGGGCCCAAGTGGTGTTGAGGAAGATGTAGACACGTCCATGGGGATGAGCGAGGGATGCTCCGCATCATTTCCCCACCTTCCATCCACGAAATCTCCTCAAATTTGCCCCGAAAATCACCCATTTCCGCCCAAAAATTCGTCCCCGAGAGGAAATCCCGAGCAGTTTGACCTGCCCGGATCATCCGGAAGTGCTCCCGGATCATCCGGATCCACCCGGATCAGCTGGACCATCTCCCGGATGTCCGGACGCCCCACACGACAGAAATCCGGTTGACCTAGCCCGGATCATCCGGACCTCCTCCCGGATGTCCGGTTAACCCTGACATTGACTCAGCTGAAATCTTGTTTTGGCCGTAACTAATTCATCCGAACTCCATTTTTGACGTTCTTTAGCTCGTTTTGAAGCTATTGACATACCCCATCCCACAAAAATACCACCAATATCATTTGACTTCATCATATTTTCTGAATTTTGGCATGTTTTCCTAGGCCCTCCACCATATCATCCACATTACCACCACCGACTTCCGCAACCTAACCCATTCTGTTCCCCATTGTATATGTGGTTGTTTGAGTCGTCATTTGAGTCTCCTAAGGTGTTTCGGCTACTTCGGGACGGTTGCTTCTTCATCAACCACCACCACCACTTCCGCATAGGCTTGCCCACCATACACTTCCACCCCAACTTAACCCAATTTTGTTTGTGTTGTGAGTTGTGTCTCCTAAGGTGTTTCGGCTACTTAGGGACCGTGCTTTCAACTCCGACACCGTGCATAGTCCACCACCATAACCTCCACTTCCACATTGCCTACTCGCATAACCCATGATTGCATTTCCGCTACCACCATTTGACATTTGTCATTTGAGATTTTGAGTTCGCGGTTTTTTCGTTTCCTAAGGTGTTTCGGCTACTTAGGGACGAGTCTCCATCATCTTGGTATCTACATGAAGAACACCGCCACTCATCATCGCAAAGGACGGTAACCTCGACGACATCATTGTACATTCCCCTTGCAATTGCATTGATAACCCCTAGCCCATTTTGCGTCACTTGCCTATCGAGACTAGCCATTTGAGTATTGCCCGGCAACGTTACTTGTGCACATTAGTGATCCACTCAGCCATACCTCCAAGTTGTTGATCGGAATTGGATGTGCCGGGTTGGTTGCCCGAAGATCCACTGCGTAAGCCGTAGCGCGCGTACTCTACTTTACTGAGCGAGAAAGACTCCTTGTGTCACAAGTTTGTTCCCGCATATACACAATTGCTATCTTGGTTTGTGCATTTCACATTGTGGCCATATAAAAAAAAAGAATAAGCTTTTAAGCAAAAAGAGAAAGAAAGCAAAGAAGCTTGTAAGCAAGAGCCATAGCATCATACCACATTGCATAAGATTGTCATATCCGATCATCTTGGATCAAACACCGGACAAAAATAATGATTGTCCTTGCACATAAAATGGTTGATATGTTTCGTGAATGATCTAGTGGTACTCTTGAGCGTCTTCTCGAAGATGAGGAAGATCTCTTGTAGGACTTGATGAGGGCTTTTATGTCCACCATTTGAGCTTGCGTCTTGGCGTTGTTGGAGTTGTTCATGGCATCGAACTCGTCGTTGTTGCCGTTGACCGAAGGTGAAATGCCTTACCTATCCATCACAAGACTCGAGTAGAGGTGAGTAGGAAATGAGATAAACAATACCAAGTTTGATGTAGGGCAGAACCCTAGGTTGACGATCTTTCACGCTTGGAGAGAATCCCTACGAGGAACACGAAGAACGAGCGGAAGAACACGAGGGAAAACACGGGGAGAACGAGAGAGAGATCACTCAACCGACAAGAAAACGATCACACAAGTGCTAGATTATCAAACACATAGAGTGGCACAAGATTCAAGGACAACAAAGGGTAGGATACAAGGGTAGCCGTTCTTCTCCGCGAGGAGGTCTTGATGGGGTCCACCCTAGAAGGGGGTCTTGAATCCGCGTGGGGATCTTCTCCGTAGAGGTCCTGATCTCCGAGGAGAAGTAGCCACGGGGATGAGCAAAGGCTCTCACACCGAAATATGAGCAAATCCAAAGCTAACCCTAGAAAGGATGAGGGGAAGGTCTATTTATAGTCTAGGACCTCCAAGGGGTAAGTTGGGGGCGAAAAGAGTACATGGGCCTCGGCAAACGGCTTTACTGCTGTGAGCAAGGCGGTAATACCGTTGCTTCATGGCGGTAGTACCGCTTTCAACGGTAGTACCGCTTGGTGGGCGGTAGTACCGCTCTGACGCCGTTCGATTCCTGGAGTGTGTCGGGTTTTGCGGAAGTAGGCCGGATGGAAGCGGTAGTACCGCTTGGCTCGGCTCAGTGGTAGTACCGCTTGGCTTGAGTAATACCGCTCGCTGGTGATAATACCGCTTGGCTTGAGCGGTAGTACCGCTCCTCTGAACTCTGCAGCTCCTTCTCTTGCTCTTGGTGTCCATCTTGGGCTGCAGCTTCTCCTAGGTTGGTTCCTTGGTACCTAAGCATGCACAACATTCAGTTGAGGTAGTAGCCATGTCTCGAGAGGGTCATATGATATTTCACTAAGGAGAGAAGTCACCTCGGTCTCGAGAGCTCGAGCTCGTGCTCTAGTCATGGGTCCTCTTGGCTCTTGATGAGGCGGTTGTGGATGCATGGGGATGATCGTGGGATGCTCGCATCATCTCCCCCCTGGGAGAGATCCGACCTCGGATCAAAAGCTTCATCTCCATGGAAAGGTGCGAGGTCCTTGGCGTTGAAGATGTCGCTCACGTTGTACTTGTCACGAGGTATGTCGATCTTGTAAGCGTTGTCGTTGTAGCGTGCTAGTACCTTGAAAGGTCCATCGGCTCGAGGAGAAGTTTGGACTTGCGTTCTTTGGGAAGCGGTCCTTGCGAAGGTGTAGCCACACTAGATCACCAATGTTGAAGGCGATGGGTTGCTTGTTGGCGTTGAGCTTGTTTGCTTGGCGTTGTACTTGGCGCTCGATGGTGTGCCTTGTATCTTCGTGCATCTTCTTGATGTAGCTTGCTCATTCACTTGCATCCATGTTAGTGCGCTCTTGGAGAGGAAGTGGTAGAATGTCCAATGGGGACAACGGGTTGAAACCGTGAAGCGACCTCGAAGGGGACTTGCGGTAGTTGAATGTCTTGCGATTGTAGGCGTACTCGGCGATGGGTAGACATGCTTCCCACTCCTTGATGTTCTTCTTGATCAAGACACGAAGTAGAGTGGATAGTGTGCGATTCGTCACCTCCGTTTGGCCGTCGGTTTGAGGATGGTATGCCGAGGAGAACAAGAGCTTGATTCGAGCTTGGCACATAGGGTCTTCAAAAGTAACTCAAGAACTTGGCGTCACGATTGGAGCGATTGTCTTTGGTACGCCATGGAGTCGCAAGATTTCCTACAAAGAGATTTGCAACATGTGAAGCATCGTCTATCTTGTTGCAAGGAATGAAATGTGCCATTTAGAAAATCTATCCACAACAACAAAGGCGGAATCCTTGCCATTTTGAGTCCTAGGCAAACCAAGTACAAAATCCATACTAATGTCTTCCCATGGTTGATATGGAATAGGAAGAGGCATGTAAAGACCATGAGATTGAGCTTTAGACTTAGCTTTGCGACATGTGTAGCATCGGTTGGTGAAGCGTGAGACGTCGCGGAACATCTTGGGCCAAAAGTAGTTGTTGGAGAGTGCGGCGAATGTCTTGTCGCGTCCAAAGTGTCCCATGAGGCCGCCTCCATGAGCCTCTTGCAAAAGGAGCAAGCGAAGAAGACTCGGGAATGCAAAGTTTGTTAGCTCTCATAAGGTAACCATCCTTGATGTAATATTGTTCCCAAGACGTATGCGTCAAACACTTAGCATAAGGAGAAGCAAAAGATGGATCATGCTCATACAAGTCTTTTATATGCTCAAAACCAATAACATTCAACTCAAGTTGAGTGACAAGCATGTTTATGCGTGAAAGCGCGTCGGCAACTACATTTTCTTTACCCTTAATGTACTTGATCACATAAGGAAAAGATTCAATGAATTCACTCCATTTGGCATGGCGCTTGTTCAATTTAGTTTGACCTTTGAGGTACTTAAGCGTTTCATGATCGGTATGGATGACAAACTCATGCGGTCTAAGGTAATGTTCCCAAACATGTAGCACACGCACTAAAGCATACAATTCTTTGTCATATATGGGATAATTAAGTTGAGCACGGAGAGTTTTCACTAAAATAAGCAATGGCTCGTTTTTCTTGCATCAAAACTCCGCCAATTCGGTACCACTTGCATCACAATGAACCTCAAAAGTTTTGTCAAAATTGGGCAAAGCAAGAATCGAACATGAGTAAGCAAAGACTTGAGCTCATCAAAAGCGGTTGATTGCAAAGTTCCCCAAACAAAGGGAGTATTCTTCTTGCTCAAAGCATGCAAAGGAGCGGCAATTGTGCTAAAATCTTTCACAAAGCGACGATAGAAACCTGCAAGACCAAGAAAACTTCGCACTTGTTGCAAATTGGTTGGTTGGGGCCAAGTTTTGATTGCTTCAATTTTAGATTCATCAACATGGACACCCTTTGAAGAAACAACAAAACCCAAGAAAACCACTTTGTCGACTCCAAAAGTGCATTTTTTCAAATTTGCATAAAGGCTTTCCTTGCGAAGAGTTTGCAACACAGATTTTACATGATTGAAGTGCTCTTTCATGGTTTTGCTAAACACAAGAATATCATCAAAGTAAACCACAACAAAGACTCCAATATAAGGATGAAGCACATGATGCATAAGGCGCACAAAAGTACAGGGAGCTTCGAAAGACCCATGGGCATCACTAACCACTCATATAAACCAAATTTGGTTTTGAAAGCAGTTTTCCATTCATCACCCTCTTGTATGCGTATTTGATAATAGCCACTTTTAAGATCAATTTTGAGAAAAGTTGGCTCCACTAAGTTCATCAAGCATGTCATCTAAGCGAGGAATGGGATGCCTATATCGAGCAGTAATAGCATTGATAGGTCTACAATCGGAACACAAGCGGAAACTTCCATCGGGCTTAGGCACAAGAATAACGGAGCGGCACAAGGGCTTAGGCTTTCACGTACATGACCGTTGTCGATGAGTTGTTGTACTTGCCGTTGAATCTCCTTGGTTTCTTCGGATTGACTCGGTATGGAGCTTTGTTTGGTAGCGGCGCTCGGGGATGAGGTCGATTCGATGCTCAATGCCTCGAAGAGGAGGTAGACCGGAGGTAGCTCATCGGGAAAACATCTTGAAATTCCTGCAAAGAGATTGAAACACCAAAGGTAGCTCGTGAATGGTGTTAGTTTTGGTTCTCCATCCTTGCACACAAGGACAAAGTGCATCACACTCGATGGGTGCTCACACTTCTCTCATCTCATTTTTGGTGGCAAATAGAATGAGGTTTTTCTCTAGGTGAAGAGTCTCTCAAATTTGGCTTGTGGCTCTCACTCACTTTTGGGTGGATCACTTTCTCCTCTTTTCTCTATGATGTGTGGCTTGCTTGTCGGCTATCACGTGACTAGGAGACATAGGTCGTAGCACATACTCCTTCCCTTTCATCTTGAAGCTATAGTGATTGGTTCGCCCATTGTGGATGACACCACGGTCGAATTGCCATGGTCGACCAAGAAGGAGGTGGCAAGCGGTCATTGGGACCACATCACACTCCAAAGTGTCTTCATAAGAACCAATTTTGAAGGAGACTTGGACCGTATGCTCGACTCGTATAGTCTTGGAGTCCTTAGCCATTGAACCTTGTAGGGGTGTGGGTGCTTCCTCTTGACCAATTGTAGCTTGGAGCATAGTTCTTCACTTGCCAAGTTGTGGCAACTACCTCCATCGATGATGACCTTGATGGACCGTCCATTGATGCCGGCTTTTGTGTGAAAGATGTGGCATCGTTGGTCTTCTTCTTGTTGATGTTGAAGAGTCAAGACCTTGGAGACAACGAGAGCGGGGCTCGAATCCTCATCACAAAGACTTGATCATCTTCATCTTCATTCACTTGCCGGTGCATGGCCACTTGCTCAAGGGCTTCCATTTCCTCTTCACTCATAGAGTCATATGTGCCATCGTCGTTGAGGATCATGGTGCGCTTGTTGGTGCATTCGTATGACTTGTGGCCTCGGCCGCCGCAAGTGAAACACTTGAAGGAGCTTGTCTTGATGGTCTCATCGGTCGGAGTAGAGGATGAAGCACGCGGCTTGAGGTTGCTTGTAGTAGGAGGATGACGACTTGAACTTGTCGATGTCTTCTTGTAACTTGACTTGTCGTCGTTTCTTGACGGAAGCTTGGTTGGTGTAGATGTTGGAGGAGTCGTTGAAGCTTGGTTGTTGGAGAAGCTGTAGGTCTTGGATGAGTACTTGGCGTACTTGAAGTCATCTTGTACTTGGCGTTCGCCTTTGTAGCTTGATGTCTGAGCTCAATGAGGGATGAGTATGGTTGGAAGTCGGCGATCTTCTTGATGGGATGATTGAGTCCGTTCAAGAAGCGTGCCATAGTTGCTCATCATCTTCCTTGACATTGGCTCGAATCATGGCTATCTCCATCTCCTTGTAGTATTCTTCAACGCTCTTTGTTCCTTGCTTGAGTAGTTGGAGTTTCTTGAAGAGGTCGCGGTTGTAGTAGGTTGGCACAAAGCGTGCTCGCATGACATCCTTCATTTGAGCCCAAGTGGTGATTGGGGTTCACCTCTTGCTTGTCGTCAGCTCAATGATTTGTTCCCACCATATGAGCACATAATCTTGGAACTCAAGTGATGCCATAGCGATTTTCTTCGCTTCATCGTAGTCGTGCAAGCGGAAGATTTTGTCAACCTTCAATGCCCATGAGAGGTAGTCTTGAGGTCATTGCTTCCATTGAACTTTGGCATGGTGAATTTTAGCTTGCCGTGGCGTTGCTCTTCATTGTGTTGTTGGCGATGTTGATGATGGCGTCCTTGGCGTGGAATGTACTAAATCTTCATGTTGCTCTTGGCGCGGAGGAAGACCATGATCAACTTGCTCTTGTTGAACTTGATGTTGAGGTGGAGCTTGGCGAGCTTGTGGAGGAGCTTGAGGAACTTGGCGTTGTACATGAGGTTGGTAGTTCCTCTCTTGGATTTCTTCTCGAAGGGCTTCCTCTTGATTGCGCCGTTCGCGATTGCGGTTGGCGAAGGCTCTACTTGATTCTTGAAGGGCACGTTGCGCCTCAAGAGCTTGCGCTTCACGTTGTTGTTGTTGAAGGCGTTGAGCCTTGGCGTCTTGTTCGTCTTGGTGACGACGCGTGCTCTTTCTTCCTCTTGTTGGCGGCGAAGGCGTTGTCGTTCTTGAAGCTTGAGCAAAAGCCTCTTGGTTTGATTGAGGACGAGAACTTGATCATCAACTTGCTCTTGTGAATGCTTGTCATGTAGCGGGTTGCGAGATGCATGACGGTCTTGCACGCGGCTCGTCGAAGAGTGTTCGATGACGGTGTACTTGAGTTGTAGAAGGTGTCGTCGGAATGTCGACTCGGCGGCTCCGTCTTGATGATGAAGAAGTGGAATGATGCGTGTTCTCATCAACGCGGATCTCGTCCATTCTTGCATCATTCTCTTCCTTGTGAGCCTCGAATTTGTTGTCGAAGTAGTCTCTTGTCGTTGCTCGGAGAGTCGCAAGTCGGTGGCGAGGTTGTCGATCTGATCGCTCATTGCTTGTTGTTCTTGGTGCAACGCTCGTTGTGCACCAAAGAGGTGGCTCTTGGTGACGTATGAGGACATGTCGTCGTCTTGCTCGATGAAGTGTGGGTTGGTAGAAGAACTTGGCCTATCCATCCTTACAAACAAGATGTGAGTGGTAGAACGGAAAAGAACTTATACCAATGTACCTTTGACCGATGTTGAAAATGAATCAAGTTCACTCAAATGCGGACAATGAAATAGCACTCTTGGTACCGATTCTTGTCGGTTCTCACACCTACACAAATAAAAGCTTATGGTGGAGCTCGGTTAGGATGGTGGCACAAAATTTGATGCAATTGTAAGTGAGACTCAATAAAGTTGAAAAAGATTCGCAAATTCGCAAATGTAACAAGTAGACCAAGCAAGTAGTGGTACACGGAAACACACGCATAAATAGATAAGTGGGATTGTGCAAACCAAAAGTGAGCCAAAATGTGGAAACCACGAGAATGCTCTTGTTGCACAATACTAGAGAGCGCTAGCACGATTGCACAATAGGCGGATCTGCGAACTTGTGCACAACCTACTAGGCAAAATGCAACGATCTCTATCCCAATTATGCTATATGTATGATATTTGGTGCTATGATCCAAGATGATCGGATATGACAATCTTAATGTTGTATGATGCTATGGTTCTTGCTTATAAGCTCTTTGCTTATCTTTCCTCTTTGCTTAAAAGCTTGGGTGGCTCTTTCACTTTTGAGCTCTTTTCTTATGCAAACTTCACTAACCAAGATAGCAATTGTGTATGCTATGACAACATTGTGACACACAAGTTGATCTCAAGATATGCACCACTATGGTATGCTATGTATGCTATGGAGTATGATCACTAAGGTGCACAAGTCACGTTGCCGGCAATACTCAATGGCTAGTCTCGATGGGTAAGCAACGCAAAAGTAAGGCTATGTGGTTATCAATGCAATTGCGAGAGATGACAAAGATGTAAATCGAGGTTACCGTCCTTGACGAAGATGAGTCCTTGCCGAAGATGAGCGGTGGTGATGTTGACGTCGAACCGTACCTATATAGCCGAAACACAATAGGACACGGGAACCACAACCCAAATTCTCAAAGACCAAAAGCGAAAATGTGGTAGCGGAAAGTGGAGGTGGTATAGCGGATGATGTGGTTTAAGCCCTAGGCAAAGATGCCGATGTTTGGAAAATTTGATGGTGTCAAAAGGTGGTGAAACCAAGGTGAGGTCCTCGGGCACGTCGATAGCTTCAAAACGAGCCGAAGAACACTCAAATCGGAGTTCGGAGTGAAAAGTTATGATGAAAATGGTGAAAGTCGGAAGGCTGAAACTGGCGAGGCGGTAGTACCATTTGGGGAGGCGGTAGTACCGCTCGTGTCGGGATTTTCGACTATTTCGGCTGAGCAGGGGCTGGCGGAAGTGCCGTGCTCAGCGGTAGTACCGCTAGGAGGAAGATAATGCCGCTCTCGTGATAATACCGCTAGGAGGGCGATAGTACCGCTCGTGTCGCGATTTTGGGGCGGAAATGGGTGATTTCGGGGTCAAAATTCGATGGATTTTGTGGATGGAAAGAGGTGAAACTTGGAGATATGCTAGATCGACTCGAAACCAAGCAAATCCACGGATCAAAATCAACAAAATTTCATCACACTAACAAATCACAAAAAAAATTTGGGGCTATTTTTGTGGGGAATTTTTGGAATTAGGACAAAAACAACAAAATCAAGCTAGAAAAAGAGGGGTAGGGGCTCCAATAACGTGATCAACGTGGCTCATGATACCATGATGATGTAGGGCAGAACCCTAGGTTGGCGATCTTTCACGCTTGAGAGAATCCCTACGAGGAACACGAAGAGCGGCGGAAGAACACGAGGGAAAACACGGGAGAGCGAGAGAGATCACTCAACCGACAAGAAAGCGATCACACAAGTGCTAGATTATCAAACACATAGAGTGGCACAAGATTCAAGGACAACAAAGGGTAGGATACAAGGGTAGCCGTTCTTCTCCATGAGGAGGTCTT
>JAHIAM010007020.1:0-23509 GCA_021605205.1 Aegilops longissima
CGGATGTTTTATATCTCTTATGAATCCGGCCTCCAATAGTTTAGCTAGCTCCTCTCCCATGGCTTGTCTCTTAGGTTCGGGGCTTGAAGAGCACCTTGGCTGGCTTGAATCCTTTTAGGATGTTTAGGCTGTGCTCGGCCAGCGGCGTGGGATTCTGCCATGTCGAAGGTGCGAGCAAAAATGTCCCAATTTTACGTAGGAATTCTCGTAGTCTGGCGTCTATGAGGTTTAATTGCACCCGATGGAGGCCGTTTTGTAAGGTCTATTGGATGGACTTGGAATTTGACTATTTAAGTCCGCGGTTTAAAGGAGGTGGACTTGGATCTTTTATCGAGTATCACGTCGTCCTGTTCACCGTGGGCCTTGATGCGATCGGTTCCTCGGCCGCTAGGGCCGGATAGTGCCTCAATGGCGGTCTGGCTGTCTTATTTTCAGCGCAGTGCTATGTCGAGTCACTAGCAAGAGTGATGATCCCATTGTGCCCGAGCATTTTGAGCTTCATGTACCCGTAATGGGGTATAGCTTGAAAAATTGTGAATGCCTCTCGCCCTAATAGGCGTGGTATCCATTCTTTGAGCAGGGCCACTTGGAATGTGACCTCCTCGGACCTGTAATTATCCGGCGTGCTGAACACCACATCTAGTGTGATTTTCCCTATTTCCATTTTTGAAGGGTTTCCTCGTAAATGAGGTTCAATCGCTGCCACCGTCCATGAGTACCTTGGTAAGCGGCCGTCCACTATTGAGCCGAGGACCAATCACGGTGGTGCTCGGGCTGTTGAATTTAGGTTCATCAACGGCATTAAAGGTAATAGCGTGTCCTCCATGGGTTTATCGTTGCTACTTGATAGACGGCAAGGCTGCGGAATGTTCGTTTCGCATATTATTTGATCACGAAAGTCTCGAAACTTTATTAATACCGTCTTGGTATCCTGGGCTGGTGCTTTGTGGATTACGGGGTTAGAAGCTCTTCGCCGCTTTTTTTTGCGGAGTATCAATATGCTCTAAGGCTATGAGTTGGTGTGGCGCCCTCTGTACTATGAATTTTACGGGGTCCATTGAGCCATCCCTCGATGCAGTTCCATGCCTGTAGGGGTTTTTGTTTTTGGTGTTTAACCGGGTGATGCAGCGATAATGCACCTTCTATTTGAGACTGAGTTTGTATTCGAGGGCGGATTGTCCCAAAATCTTACCGGTTTTCGGTAGCTTTCCATCGCCTTGTACTTTCGTACTATGGGCGCCAAGTCGAACAAGCGTGTAATTTCCACGGCGACCTATGGCGTTGAGGATTCCTTGTCCGTGCAATTATTGCGAGAAGAATGAAATTACGTCTTCCTCGCGGCAGATCCTCTATCCTGTTCATAACCGGGAGGAATCTGGCGATAATGATGTCTTTGTTTCCTCGGGCTCTTGCCTAATTTTGGATAGATCGCATATGTTTGGGTGGGTGGGTGGAATTAAATCGAAACCTCATCAATCTGAGACTCAAGGGCCAAGGTTTCGAACTCGAGCGTTTGGATTCTTGGATGTTGTCCAATGAATCTAGCCGTTGCACGACTCTAAGTTCAGGTCTTGAGTGGCGTCCTCCCCTCCGGGTATCCGTCTGGAGGGATCGGGAATCGGACATAGCTAGTCCTTAAGATAGATGAAGGGTCGCCGCATTGTTCCTCCACCACAGCAGCGTGATGGGTGACACAGGGAGAGTTAATCTCTCTCGGATCGGGTTTAGGCCCAATCGATCGTAGATGCATGGCGACTCGAGGCGGCGATGCGATCCAGGAGCTCGTGTAAGGAAGAGCTCCGTCGGATCTAACTTTGCTCGGCAAGTTCGAGTTGACATGAAGATTGCTTCGATGACCGAAGTCATCGTCGGTAGCGGCTGACGAAGCAGTGGTCATAAGAAAACTGCCTAGCCGGAGAGTTTGGCCGATAGCCAAATCTCCTTTAGCGATGCCGTCTTTAAAGGCGGGATGAGGCATCCTTCTGATGGCGACAACGGAGGAACTCTCAATGAAAGCACCAATGTCGGTGTCAAAACTGGCGGATCTCGGGTAGGGGTCCCGAACTTGTGCGTCTAGGCGGATGGTAACGAGACAAGGGACACGATGTTTTTACCCGAGTTCGGGCCCTCGCGACGGAGTAAAACCCTACTCATACTTGATTAATATTGATGATATGGGTAGTAGAAGAGTAGATCTACCACGAGCTCGAAGAGAGGCTAAACCTAGAAGCTAGCCTATGGTATGATTGTTGTTAGTCCTGGGACTAAAACCCTCGGTTTATATAGACACGGAGAGGTTAGGGTTACAGTCGGTTACAATGGTAGGAGATCTACATATCCGTATCGCCAAGCTTGCCTTCCGCAAAGGAAAGTCTCATCCGGACACGGGATGAAGTCTTCAATCTTGTATCTCCATAGTCCGAGTCCGGCCAAGGTTATAGTCCGGCTATCGGACACCGCCTAATCGGGACTCCCTCACCTAGCTAAAAGGCTTTAAAGAAAAGCGCTTGTTGGAAGACAACCCAATATTTTTCCTTGCTACTTAGTAATAAATAATCCATCTAGCCTCTGTTTATATGTGGTTTTATGTTTTAATTAGTGTTTGTGCCAAGCTAGACCTATTGGATCTTCTTGCATGATAGTTATTTGATCTTGCTGTAATTTCCAGAAACTTTGTGCTCAGTGCCCGAATTATTAAAAATCACAAGAACGTGATAAAATAATGATTCCAATTTCTGCTGATCAATAAACAAATTGTCTAGGTCGTCTAATTTTGGTATATATTTTGGAGTTCAGAAGTTTGCGTTAGTTACAGATTGCTACAGACTGTTCTGTTTTGACAGATTCTGTTTTTAGTGTGTTGTTTGCTTATTTTGATGAATCTATGGCTAGTAAAATAGTTTATAATCCATAGAAGTTGTAATACAGTAGGTTTAACACCAATATAAATAAAGAATGAGTTCATTACAGTACCTTGAAGTAGTCTTTTGTTTTCTTTCTCTACGGAGCTCACGAGATTCTGTTGAGTTTTGTGTTGTGAAGTTTTCAAGTTTTGGGTGAATTCTTTTGATGGATTATGGAACAAGGAGTGGCAAGAGCCTAAGCTTGGGGATGCCTATAGCACCCCAAATAATCAAGGACACCAAAAGTCAAAGCTTGGGGATGCCCGGAAGGCATCCCTCTTTAAATCCACTTCCATCGGTAATTTACTTGGAGCTATATTTTATTCAGCACATGATATGTGTTTTGCTTGGGCGTCTTGTATTATTTGCATCTTTGCTTGTTAGTTTACCACTCATCCTTGTTGTACACACCTTTTGAGAGAGCCATACATGATTTGGAATTTGTTAGAATACTCTATGTGCTTCACTTATATCTTTTGAGCTTGATAGTTTTGCTCATAGTGTTTCACTTATATCTTTTAGCGTGATAATTTTTGATCTAGTGCTTCACTTATATCATTTAGAAACGCGGTGGTGGATTCATTTTAAAAACTATTGATCTCTCATGCTTCACTTAGATTATTTTGAGAGTCGTTAATAGCATGGTAATTTGCTTAATGTTAATATACTTAGTGTTCAAGATATGTGAAACTTTCTTTTTGAGTGAATTGAATACTAAGATAAGTTTGATGCTTGATAATTGTTTTGAGATATGGAGGTGATAATACCAAAGTCGTGCTAGTTGATAATTGTGAATTTGATAAATACTTGTGTTGAAGTTTGCAAGTCCCGTAGCATGCACGTATGGTTAAAGTTGTGTAACAAATTTGAAACATGAAGTGTACACGGCTTGTGCATCCTTATGAGTGGCGGTGGGGCGGCGATGGTCTTTTCCTACCAATCTATCCCCTAGGAGCATCGGCGTAGTACTTGATTTTGATGGCTTCTAAATTTTTGCAATAAGTATATGAGTTCTTTTGACTAATGTTGTGTCCATGGATTATCGCACTCTCACCTTTCCGCCTTTTCTAGCCTCTTGATTACCATGCATTGCCCTTTCTCACCTTGAGAGTTGGTGCAAACTTAGCAGTGCATCCAAACCCGTGATATGATACGCTCTATCACACATAAACCTCCTTATATCTTCCTCAAAACAGCCACCATACCTACCTATCATGGCATTTCCATAGCCATTCGAGATATATTGCCATGCAACTTCCATCATCATTATTATGACATACATTACTTTTGTCATATTGCCATTGCATGATCATGTAGTTGACATCGTATTTGTGGCAAAGCCACCATGCATTATTTTCCATACATGTCACTCTTGATTCATTGCACCATCCGATACACCGGGGGCATTCATATAGAGTCATATTTTGTTCTAAGTTTCGAGTTGTAATTGTTGAGTTGTAAGAAAAATAAAAGTGTGATGATCATCATTATTAGAGCATTGTCCCAAGTGAGGAAATGATGATGGAGACTATGATTCCCCCATAAGTCGGGATGAGACTCCGGACGAAAAAAATAAAAAAAAAGAAAACAGAAGAAAAAAAAGCAAGGCCAAAAAAAGCCCATTGATTACCCTCGTCAATGTGAGACTTTCTCCTTTTTTTTGTCTTCTCCACACAATCCCATCATCATATTCTATTCCACCCATAGTGCTATATCCATGGCTCGCGCTCATGTATTGCGTGAAGGTTGAAAAAGTTTGTGATTATTTGAGTATGAAACAATTGCTTGGCTTGTCATCGGGGTATAGAAGTTAGGAACATCTTTGTGTATACGAAAATGAAGCATAGCCTAAATATATGATTTTGTAGGGATGAACTTTCTTTTGCCATGTTATTTTGAGAAGACATGATTGCTTTGATTAGTATGCTTGAAGTATTATTATTTTTGTGTCAATATGAACTTTTGTCTTAAATCTTTCGGATCTGAATATTCATATCACATGTAAGAAGATTTATATTGAAATTATGCCAAAGTATCCTCCATCAAAAATTCTTTTTTTATCATTTACCTACTCGAGGATGAGAAGAATTCAGCTTGGGGTGCTGATCGTCTCAACGTATCTATAATTTTTATTGCTCCATGCTACTTTATATACTATTTTGGACTATATTGGGCTTTATTTTCCACTTTTATATTACTTTTAGGACTAACCTATTAACGGAGGCCACCGAGACTTCTTGTTTTTTGCCTATTTCAGTGTTTGAAAAGCGGAATATCAAGCAGAGTCCAAACGAGCGAAACCTTGAGGCGTGATTTTCCAACGAGCGTGATCAGGAGACTTGGACCCTACTCCAAGAAGTGCGGGCGGTCACGAGGAGGAGGCGCCCCCTGGCGCGCCCCTACCTCGTGGGACCTGACGCTCCACCAGCGTACTCCTTCCTCCTATATACCTACATATCCCCAAGCAGTCGAGCAGGGCCAAAACCTAATTCCACCGCCGCAACCTTCTGTATCCACGAGATCCCATCTTGGGGCCTGTTAGGAGCTCCATGGGGCAGGGCATCCACCATGGAGGCTTATACATCATCTCCATAGCCTCCGATGAAGTGTGAGTAGTTTACTTCAGACCTTGGGTCCATAGCTAGTAGCTAGATGGCTTCTTCTCTCTTTTGGATCTCAATACAATGTTCTCCCCTCTCTCGTGGAGATCTATTCGATAATCTTCTTTTTGCGGTGTGTTTGTTGAGACCGATGAATTGTGGGTTTATGATCCAGTATTATCTATGGAAAATATTTGATTCTTCTCTGAATTCTTTTATGTATGATTGAGTTTTATTTGCAAGTCTCTTCGAATTATCCGTTTGGTTTGGCCAACTAGATTGGTAGTTCTTGCAATGGGAGAAGTGCTTAGCTTTGGGTTCAATCTTGCGGTGTCCTTACCCAATGACCGAATGGGTTGCAGGGCACGTATTGTATTGTTGCCATCGAGGATAACAAGATGGGGTTTTGTCATATTGCATGAATTTATCCCTCTACATCATGTCATCTTGCTTAAGGCGTTACTCTTTTTTAACTTAATACTCTAGATGCATCTTTGGATAGCGGTCGATGAGTGGAGTAATAGTAGTAGATCTGAGAATCGTTTGATCTACTTGTTTTGGGCGTGATGCAGATATACATGATCATTTCTAGATATACTCATAACTATGCTCAATTCATCAATTGCTCAACAGTAATTTGTTCACCACCGTAGAATATCTATGCTCTTGAGAGAAGCCACTAGTGAAACCTATGGTCCCGGGTCTATTCTCATCATATCAATCTCTATCACTTTATTTACTTGCTTTGTTTTACTTTGCTTTTTACTTTCTACTTTACATCTATCTATCAAAAATACCAAAAATATTATTTATCATCTCTATCGGATCTCACTATAAATAAGTGACCGTGAAGGGATTGACAACCCCTAATCGCGTTGGTTGCGAGTTGCTATCGTTTTTATTGTGTAAGTGCGAGGACTTGTCGTGGTCTCCTCTTGGATTGATACCTTGGTTCTAAAAAACGAGGGAATACTTACGCTACTTGGCTGCATAATCCTCTCCTCTTGGGAAATCCAACGCAGTGCTCAAGAGGTAGCAAAGCTCTAGCAAACAAACTACGATCTTGTGCTATGCTTAGGATTGGGTCTTGTCTAGGTCTTCCTATTTTGGCTGATTTTTTGGAGTCCCGAAGTTTGCGTTAGTTATAGATTACTCTGATGTTCTATTTTGACATGATTCTGTTTTTTAGTGTGTTGTTTGCTTATTTTGATGAATCTATGGCTAGTAAAATAGTTTATAAACCATAGAAGTTGGAATACAGTATGTTTAAAACCAATATAAATAAATAATGAGTTCATTACAGTACCTTGAAGTGGTCTTTTGTTTTCTTTAGCTAGCAGACTCACGAGATTTTACATTAAGTTTTGTGTTGTGAAGTTTTCAAGTTTTGGGTAAAGATTTGATGGATTATGGAACAAGGAGTGGCAAGAGCCTAAGCTTGGGGATGCCCATAGCACCTCCAAGATAATCTAAGGACACCATAAAGACAAATCTTGGGGATGCCGGAAGGCATCCCCTCTTTAAATCTACTTCCATCGGTAACTTTACTTGGAGCTATATTTTATTCACCACATGATATGTGTTTTGCTTGGGCGTCTTGTATGATTTGAGTCTTTGTTTGTTAGTTTACCACAATCATCCTTGCTGTACACACCTTTTGAGAGAGACACATGATTCGAAATTATTAGAATACTCGATGTGCTTCACTTATATATTTTGAGCTATACTGTTTGCTCTATTGCTTCACTTATATCTTTTAGAAACGCAGTGGTGGATTTGTTTTATAGAAATTATTGATCTCTCATGCTTCACTTATATTATTTTGAGAGTCTTAAAATATCATGGAAATTTGCTTTAATTAATATCATGAGAAATTTGATGCTGATAATTGTTTTGAGATATAAAGGTGGTAATATCATAGTTGTGCTAGTTGAGTAATTGTGGAATTGAAAAATACATGTGTTGGAGTTTTGATTCCCGTAGCATGCTCGTATGGTGAAGCGTTATGTAGCAGTAGGAGCATGAAGTATTTGTTGATTGTCTTCCTTTGTGTGGCGGTCGGGATCGGCGTGATGGTTAACTCCTACCAACCCTTCCCCGAGGAGCATGCGTAGTAGTACTTTGCTTGAGGGCTAATAAATTTTGTAATAAGTATATGAGTTCTTTATGACTAATGTGAGTCCATGGATTATCGCACACTTACCTTTCTGCAATTTTCTAGCCTCTTGATGCTCGGTTCCTTTCTCACCTTGAGTTGGTGCAAACTTAGCGGTGCATCAAACCCCGTGATATGATCGCTCTATCACATAAACTTCCTTATATCTTCCTCAAAACAGCCACCATACCTACCTATCATGGCATTTCCATAGCCATTCTGAGATATATTGCCACGCAACATTCCACGCTTCATTTATCATGACATACTCCATCATTGTCATATTGCTTTGCATGATCATGTAGTTGACATTGTATTTGTGGCAAAGCCACCGTTCATAATTCTTTCATACATGTTGCTCTTGATTCATTGCATATCCTGGTACAACGCCGGAGGCATTCATATAGAGTCATACTTTGTTCTAAGTATTGAGTTGTAATCCATGAGTTGTAAGTAAATAAAAGTGTGATCATCATTATTAGAGCATTGTCCCAAGTGAGGAAAGGATGATGGAGACTATGATTCCCCCACAAGTCGGGATGAGACTCCGGACTACATAAAAAAAAGAGGCCAAAAAAAGAAGAAAAGGCCCAAATAAAAAAATGAGAGAAAAAGAGAGAAGGGACAATGTTACTATCCTTTTACCACACTTGTGCTTCAAAGTAGCACCGTGATCTTCATAATAGAGTCTCTCATTTGTCACTTTCATATACTAGTGGGAAATTTCATTATATAACTTGGCTTGTATATTCCAATGATGGGATTCCTCAAATGCCAGAGGTCTTCATGAGCAAGCAAGTTGGATGCACACCACTTAGTTTCTTTTGAGCTTTCATACACTTATAGCTCTAGTGCATCCATTGCATGAAATCCCTACTCCTCGCATTAACATCAATTGATGGGCATCTCCATAGCCCGTTGATTAGCCTCATTGATGTGAGACTTTCTCCTTTTGTCTTCCCATAACCCCTACTGTCGATGTCAAAACGGCGGATCTCGAGTAAGGGGTCTGAACTATCGTCTAGGCGGATGGTAACGAGGAGACAAGGGATCGATGTTTTTACCCAGGTTCGGGCCCTCTCGATGGAGGTAAAACCCTACTCCTGCTTGATTAATATTGATGATATGGGTAGTACAAGAGTAGATCTACCACGAGATCGAGAGGCTAAACCCTAGAAGCTAGCCTATGGTATGATTGTTGTTAGTCCTACGGACTAAAACCCTCCGGTTTATATAGGCACTTAGAAGAGGGTTAGGGTTACCTGATCGGTTACAATGGTAGGAGATCTACATATCCGTATCGTAAGCTTGCCTTCCACGCCAAGGAAAGTCCCATCCGGACACGGGGCGAAGTCTTCAATCTTGTATCTTCATAGTCCGAGTCGGCCAAAGGTCATAGTTCGGCTATCCGGACTCCTTAGTAACCCACGAACCAGGCTTCAATGGACGAGTCCGGTAGCGCATATTGTCTTGACATTGCAAGGCGTGTTCCTCCTCGAATTCTTCATAGAAGATTTTGAACACAAGGATAGTGTCGGCTCTGCAAAATAAGTTCCACATACCACCATAGAGAATAATATTTACAAAGCTCAATCTGTGGCGTATTCAGCGTGACATCACCTACGGCCAAGCCTTTATTGAATCATTTTACTGTCCCACCTCAAGTAGCGTTTAGTGAGGCGGTTTCCTTGCACGTCTTGTCAAGCGAGATCGTGTCCCCTTATTCGGGATTCTCATCAATACGGGTGTAGGTAACCCAGTTGTGCCCGTTGTACGCCTCCTCCTCTATCGGCGAGTCGAGTCGGTCACGAGGAGGCTCAGTATTCAACCTCTTTAAAGAGACCAAGGCCCGCTCCTTTTCTCAATCTCGATCGAATCCGCCCTTGCCTCGAGTTCCAACACCCAAAGCTCCAGATTCAGGCGCCGGACCTTCGATGATGTCGGCTTCGACCCTCAAGGTCGGTGGATGCCTTCCTCCGTCACGGAAGAAGGCGTCCTAAAGCTAAGAGATGCGGGTATCTAACGGCGAAATCTCGCATAGGCTGCTGCCCAAGGGCAGGTTATTCCCCTCCCAAGACCGGTGAAAGCGTGGTGTTCACGTCTCACTTCCTTGAGGCTAGGCTTCGAAGGACCCCTTCGTGAGGGGCTCATGTTTTATTACGGGCTGGAATTTCATGACTTGGATCAAGTCCATCCTCCACATCTCATCGTTCATCCTTTGTCATGCAAGCCTTCCTCATTACCCCTCACTTGGGATTGTGGCTCAAGACCTTCAAGGTGGGTCGAAGATGATCAAGGGGCAATAGGCAGAGTCTTGGAGGGGCTGTTATAAGCAAGAATCTTGGCCTTCATGGCCGAGGCTCTTTTCGGGAGGAGCTCGAGTCTATGGCAACAAGTGGTTTTATATCCACAGCTCAGGGCACCAAATGGGTGGCGCCACCTGCCTTCGCTCGGGTCCTCCACGGCTGGCGTCATGGGTCAATAAAGGGCTTGGTGGGGGCCGTCAAGGCGTGCCCTTGTTGCGAGGCCGTGTCGAGACCTCCTAGAGAGATCAATCTGGTCGTAGTAAGCGCGAGGTCATGCTGATTCGTGGCATCCTGCCGCAAGCGTCGCCCCCCTCCACATGGGAGTTCAATCTGGAGGGCCACGAGCTCTCCAACATTTTATGGGTATAGCGCCCGTGGAGATGTACAAGCTGTTCTTGGATCACAAGCAATGTATGCGGACTTGGCCAGGGGCGAGTTTGAGCTGCAATCACCCGGATACTCAAGTAAGTAGTCCGTGCTCGGACACACTATCCGTATATTTATCATAAACTTGCCCTTAAAGAGTTGTCCCTTAAAAAGGAGTGGATAAGCGAAAGCAAAACTGATCGGTGTCCGGCCCCTCTCCACGAGACCACGCGGATCCGTGTTAACCAAGATCTTTGGAGGTTGCGCCTTTGGAAGAAAGCGAAGGGGAACAAGGAAGCTCTTGACTCATGAAGGAGGTTATCAAAAAGGAAGCGATCGAGAATCCCTCCATCCAAGGAGAAAGGACCACCTCTGAAGATCAGGAGACCAAGGCCTCAAAGCGGGGAAGAAATCTTCGCCCGAGGGTCCTGCGCCGGAGATGCCGGCGCATTATTTCCCCAAGGAGATCAGCAAGTAGAGAGGGAGTTTAAAATAAGAGACATCCCTGCTTTATTTCTGAAGATGACCGAAATTTTACCTTGTAGTTCGGATCTCAGCCCTTCTCGTGAGCTCGTCTTGAGAACTTCGTCCAAGATGATGGAGGCGGGCGCCTCCCCTGCCGTACCGCCTAGCGAGGCGGGCGATCCTGGTGTCGTCGCGAAGGTTTCTCCGAATCCGGCGGGGGTGGAGGCGGTCGTGGGGCCCCCAGAGCCCTCCGTGTCGGCCTTGAAAGGGCCATCGAGGGAGTCCGGCACCTCCTGGTGCATGGTCGGAGGAGTTGAAGGATCGTCTCGGTCGAATGTCTATCTCAAAGGATCACCGTGCATTGATGGAGTGCGGTGATTGAAAAAAAATTTGTCCTTGAAGCGGGTTATGCGAGGCCGCCGGGAGTTCTTGTGGGTTTTGAGGTGCGATGCAATGGTGTACCTTTTGCAGTTCATATATAAGATCATACTGTGTAGATAGTAGCCCTGAGACTCGGTGCGTTGTCGAAAATGACAGCGTGCGAGGATCATAATCCCAACTATAATATGTCGCCCTTCCTATGTAGGTGGCGGAACTTCCGGTGGCTAGCGGTGATGAATTGCCGAACTAAAGCGGCAACTTGCGTGGCGGATGCCGACATCAGCTTGTCAATAAGCGGCAGCGAGTCACAAGGTATCACGGTTTCTCCGTGGACACCTGTTAAGGGAGCTTGATGCCCGTGCCTTACGCGTGTATGCTTGATGCAGATGGTGCCGCTTCCATGGAGAACCGGTAGACTTGCCGAGCCAAGGCTGGCCAGAAAAAGTGATCGGCTGCCTTAAAAGGCGGCGAAGAATAAAAGCGAACAGGCTGCTCACTGCCGAAGCAAGAAGAAATGGCTGAGATGGCCGTGATGTTGAAGAATGCTACCGACCGCTGCGAGCTTCTTGAAAAAAGAAGGTCGGCGAACAAGACCTGAAGAAGGCCACGCCGAGGCCAAGGATGCTCGCTCTACGATGAGATCTATGAAGGAGGAGCTAAGTCAGGCGGAATATCGCGGTGGAAAGCCCTTTGCTGCTGCGGGACGAAGTTCACGGATCCTAAATATGCTCAGTTGGACGGCTGTGGAGTAGTGAGGATGCTTATCTAGACTTGGCGGCGAGTGCATGGCGCGGCCGAACACTTTGGAGATCAAAAGGATCATGAGATGGAAGAGCTTTTTGGTGGCAGTTCCGTAATCGGGCGTCCACTTCCATTAACGATCGTTTGGCGAATGGGCGAGAGCTGAATAGGTTGTCGGACTTGCCATGAAGGGTGTCGTGACTCATTTGTGGCGAAAAGGCCCGAGCGAAGAGTTATTTTGGCTTGGTGCAGCGGTTCCTTGATGCGGTGCCGCATATCAAAGCAATAAAGGCGGTCAGCATGCATAGAGGTCGCGGATGGCTCTTGCCGTGTCAAGACATCTTTGGCGGAGATGAAGGCCATCGATGTTGCATCCCAAGATTGAGACGGAAGCAGTACACATCGAGCACTATTTTCGAGGAAGTTTTGCGGCGCTCGTTTAACGAGAGGCGCGATGCTCGAAGGATATTATGTTCTAATAACATGTATTATTGTGAAACAATGTTTCGATGGAATATAAAGCTTTTATACTTGTGCCTTCAAAATTAAAATACCTCCTATCGGCCATTAATGTATATGTGTATATAACTTTGAAAGATGGCAGTCTTTGGCTTCATCCCCACGCATATAATGTGGGGGTGTTTGCGAAAAACCTTTTCACACTTGATCCAACGTCTTGGTCCTACAAAGGAGGTGATAAGCGCAGCAAACTAGGCAACGTACTATAATGCTTTATCACTTTCACTTAGCCATAGGAGTTCGCGGTGGGGCTACTATATAGCCCCTAGGGCACCGCGCTCACCCAATTGAGAGCGTATGTGCTGACCGGAAGCGGCCCTTCGTCAATCGGAGAATTCTAAAGATTCCAGCGGGTCATCGAGTGGTTGACCAGTCTCACGCTATATCATAATGATCGGTCTTGACTTTCTCTCTTGAGGTGCTCGCTTTGGCGAACGAGGCACTGTCGCGATAGTTTTTCTGGTGCCGCATTAGCCGATAGGCGGGCGTAAGGCAGCAAAACACAGGGCGAGGAAACCCAACATTTGACCAAAGACATGATTGGAGACTGATGCATATAAGGCCCTAACTTTCGAGGCGCGAACACTCCCTAAGGTATTCGGTCTTTATGAAAGCGGGCGAACAACGCCCTTGGTAGTAAGCCCCTGGTGTCGAGTCGCAGCATAAAATTCTGGCGTGGCCTATGCCAAAGCATGACCTCCTCCTCGGTTATAGCAAGAAATCGGGATGTGTAACAACAAGAGACAGTAAAAAAGGGTTACGCTTGGGTCTTAATCTGAAAAAGAATCCTTGCAGCGGGTCCCTCTGCGCGTCTGCGCTGTGTCTCCGTTGTGCGTATCTGGGCAGGTGTATACGGTGTCCATCTGTAAAAGAGAACTTAGTTGAAAAAGATCATGCGAAAATGTACGTTATATTAAATAAGCGAAGTACAGTTCAAAAATGAATAAAATTGAGCTTTATTGTCTCTTGTTGTGCATCATGGAGCCTTATGCACGGGGTATCGTCTAGTAAGCTCTTGTATGTTTCGCCCGGACTCGTCCAGCCATGTCCGAAGTGCAGGGCGACTGTCTAAGTGCTTGTATTGGTGAAGCGGTTTATTGTGTGGCTGTCAAGGCAACCGCACAATTTTGGACTCGAGGAACCCTCGATGTTTCCTTTTTGAGATGATGCGTGGACGGGCATTTTAAGTGTAAGAGATGCATAATGCGATATTGCGTTAAAGCGGTAAGCTTGGCGTCCCAATAGTGTTGATAGCTGCTTGTAAATGGGGCGAGGTGGAAGGTTAACTTTTGGCGGAAGTTGTCGGGTGAGCGAACACAACTTCTAGCGATGAAACCCGTACAATGGGCATATGGGCTGGCATTACCCTTGAAAGGAAGTGTTGCTATGGCGAAATTTGGTTGGGTCTATCCCCATATTGCGGATTGTGTCTGATATAGCAGGTTTAGATCCTATCGCCGTCCATTAGGACTTGTGTAAGTTGGAGTCCGCCAATTGCGTATCTAATATCAAGGCAGTCAACCTCGTTCCGTATACTTCTAGAGTAATCTGATGGTCGAAGGTGATTGGTTTTAACAACGATGGCGTGACTCCTCCGGGATAGGCCGTATGGTAGCGTACCTCTATGGGTGCCGCTCTAATTTTCCCTTTTGTCACGTGAAGTGAGTTTCTGTTTTGATTTCTTGTGGGAAATTCTTTTGTTTTCGGTGCTCTGCTTTTGGGGTTCGTCATCGTCCTCGCTTGGTGTGTGAGCCTTGTGTTCAGCGTTGAGTTTGCGGGACTGCTTGAAGACAACAATCTCTGTGGGTATGGTTTGCAGCCTTCCGGGAGTATTGTGGATTTGGCATATCTTGTCCAAGATTTTGTTTAAGTTAGATAGCTCGTCCCTGTTATCCTTAAGGGCATCTTTTTATGATTCTGCCGAGAGCTTTTGAATCCGGCGTTGGACTGCCGTGCTCTTGGGATGTTTCCCTTGGTCAAGCGCTGGTCCTTGCTTCGTCATGGTTTCGGTTTCCATCGACTTCGGATGTACTTGGGTAGCTGGACTGCATCTTGCCACCAGCTATCCTCTCTCAGCATAAGCGGGTCATGAGAACATTAATCGGCCATTGTTCTTTGCTTTTCTTGGCGAGGTGTCTGGCGAGCCATTCGTCTCGGACGTTATGTTTGAAAGCTGCTAAGGCTTGGCGTCCGGACGGTCGACTATTTGGTTCTTTTAGTAAGAATCTGTTCAGAATTTCGGGCTGACTCTCCGGGTTGTTGAGTTATGTGACTTAAATCGGCATCCGGAGCTCGGACATAGGTCCCTTGAAAATTTGCCGAAAAGCATCCTCGAGCTCCTCCCAACTTCAATGGTGTTTCAGGAAGGCTTTTATGCCAATGTCGGGTTGGCCCTTTGAGCTTGAGGGTAAGTATTTTATGGCATGGAGATCATCTCCTCTAGCCATGTGTATGTGGAGGATGTAATCCTCAATCCGAGACTCGAGGTCTGTTGTTCCGTCGTATGCCTCTATGTTTGGGCTTGAATCCAGCTGAAATTCATAATCCAGCACCTCATCGATGAAACATACGGGGTGTATGCGGCACCCTATATTAGGTGTACTATGATGCTCGGATACTTGATGTGCTGCATTGCTTACTAGAGCTTGCTTTCTTGGCCCGTAGATAGATCTAAGCTGTGCCATCTTTTTGTCGGTTGGGTCCAGCTGAGACCCTTAAGGTTCGAACTCTTTGGGGTGTGGCGGAGATCCAACCTCCACCATCTACTTTTTCGCTTGAATCATTGGGACCTAAACTACTAGGCGGAATAGCACAAGAGACACAAGATTTATCTGGTTGAGGCCACCATTGTGGTGTAATACCCTACTCCGGTGTGGTGTGGTGGATTGCCTTGTGGGCTGATGAGAAACAATACAAGGAAGAATAGCCTCATGAAGATGCATTCTTGGCGGGTCGAAGAACTGCTAGGTGGTGTTGATCGCTCTAGCTACTGGTTTCTTGATGAGGGTTCGGCTTTCTCCCGGATGCCTCTTCGTCTCTCCAAGATGCGATGCCTCTACAATGGTGGCTAGCTCTACTTATATAGGCTAAGGCCACAGGCCTCTTCCCAAATATTGGCGGGAAGGGCGCCAACAATTAGCCATTTGAAGGGAACAGCGGGTACACTTATCTGACTAAAGTTGGTCCTCGCTTTGCCAAAGGCTCTGGTGATAGCCTTTGCTTGGGCTCACAATGACTCCCTTCCAGCCGTTGGGCTGGTCTTGAATCTTGTTGCACGAAGCGGATGCCTTTGCTTGATGCTCTGCTGCGCTTGCTCCCTTTGCACCAAAGAGGAAAGGAGGACACTGCTTGGCTGGCTGGCGCTGTTGGTGCCCTTAGTGCGTCATGGCTTGCGTCATGGGCACCTCATGAGTACCCTGCCTTGAACTCTCCGCCTCCTCATGAGCCCGGCTGGCGAGGCCGTGCACGAGAAGCTCCTTGTCGTCCGCCCAGCGAGACTTGGCCCCTCGTGAGGTCTTGAGCTTCTTGATGAGGATGGGCTGTCTTTGGGCCTCCTTGAGCCACGCCGCGGGCGCTGAGCGAGCAAGTCACAGGGACCCCGTTCCCAGAAAGCATGACAGTAGCCAGGCCTGGCCGCGCCCGAACAGGCGAGCAAAAGGCGAAAGGGCAAGTCTGAGGCGTCGCGAGCCCCTAACAGCTATCTTGACCTTAGGCGCCAGCGTGGCGGTTGATTGAACAGCGTCGCCTTTGCTTCCCATGATGCCTCGGTAACCACCGGATTTGACAAGTCCTGCATGCGAGTTGGTCATGATGACCGGTGATCGTGGAGAAGCCGGCGGTTGGTATACGCCCGGCTATAGTCAGGCAGCGCCGCCCTTCGATCTATCCTTCACTTCTCCTCCTCCTCGTTTCGTCTGGTTGCCATGGCTCCGATCCGCGGTTCTCCACGGAAGAGAAGGAAAGGCTCCTCAAGAGGATCTGACCTGCTCCCCCAAAAGCGGCTTGCCCTCTGTGTCGAGGCAGGGCGCTCGTCGAGGCGCCCATGCCCTGAGTGCGTCTGGCCGCCACCAGGGTTTCCTCTTCCCTTATGTCTGCGCCGTTGGCGGCTCTGAAGGCGGCGCGGCGCCATGGCAAGCGCCGCCCGGCAACCAGCCCGTAGTCACGAAAGGTGTCGTCTTCCCCACAGGTCCACGCCGAGGCTCCTGCCGGGAGTTCGTGCCAGCGTCGCCACGCCTCCTAAGTCTTGGATTCGTCTTCCTTCTTTCTTCGCCTCCGTAAATGCAGCGGGGAACCCACAGGACTCGGCTGCAACCTGTGGCTCTGCTCCCTTGCGACAGGGAGGTCATGATAGTTGCCCGGGCGAGGTCTTCATGACTCGAGGCTGGGGGCGAGGTCGCCAGTGCTGCCAGGCCGGCGCCCTCACGATCCACCAGGTCTGATGGTGCTGGTGGTGTCCTTCAAGGTCTTGGCGGAGGTCGTCGGCTGGAGTGCTGCCCGGGAGAGGTGGTCGGGAGTCTGTTGCGGTGAGCGGAGGTCGACCAACCCTCCTTAGCAGCTCCCAGGCGGCAAGCGCGGAGGATCAGCGACTCCGCCGAGCTCTGCGTGGCGCGGAGGCGGCGGCGGCAGCTCGAGCCCCGAGGCTGCGCGCTCTCGGGCGAGGCGGGCTCGTCGAACGTCGCCGCCCTGACGTCTGGATGGGGTTGGCGCGGTGCGGACGGCCCACTTTGATGATGGCGTCTGCGCGGTGGTCCCTGCGGTAGGACTCCTTAGGATTCGCGTCTTTTGTTCTGCGAGGAGCCAGAATGTACCCAGCGAGGGCTTGTAAGATGTTTGTAGCCTCGTTTGTCAATATGATCCTTATTGTGAAGCGACCACGAGATGCTTATCCATATTAACAGTTTCTTCCTTCCGGACCTCGTGAGGCTTGATGCTCTGCAGCGGGTCCGTCCCAAGGCAACTTCAGCCGTCATTGGTATGCCGGTCGCGATGCCGTGGTCAAGGCCAGGAGGTGGCGGCCGAGTCGATGAAACTCTCTGGTCGCGATGCTCGGGGGTCCCCTTAGCGCTCAAGCGCCATCGTTCGGTGAAAAGGAGGCGGCGTTGCTAACTAAGGGTTGCATTGAGTGTGGGGATGGTGTTGCGATAACTAGTGTGTCCGGTGACTTATCTCGAGGTCGGGACAATGCCTCCTGGTGCAGCGCTAGGTCCGTTCCTTGGCGGCGAGAGATTGCGTGGCGAGGTCGTTTCGTGCTCCTTGGGGGACCACAGGTTCACCACAAAAGGAACAAGAGCTCCTTGTGACGATCGTTAGTTCTGCGTTAGTTGCTTTGGAGGCGCGAGAGGCCTCGCGAGGTGTTTTGGGGCACCCGTGAGCGGTAGCAGAGCTCCTGAGGGCCCTACCTCAAAGCGGGTTGCGCTGGCTCACAGAGCCTTATCTTGAGTGTGTTCTGCAAATTTGGCGGATGCGGTGCTCTCGTCTTGGTCCGGATCTCGGGCTGGTCTCGGCCGTCGTTGGCAAGCCAGTCGCGATGCCATGGACAAGACCAGAGGTGAGGGCTGGAGGCGGTAGGAGCCACTGGTCGCGATGCTCAGGCACCCCCCTTTACTTAGCGCAAGCTGGGTTAGATCTGACAACTCTCGTCCTCGGGTCCGGCTCTCGGGCTGGTCTCGCCGTCATTGGAAAAAGCGGTCGCGATGCCATGGACAAAACCGGAGGTGAGGGCGGGAGGCGGTAGGAGCCACGAGTCGCGATGCTCGGGCACCCCCTTTAGCGTGCAAGATTCTTTCACCGGGAAAAGACACCAAATAACAAGCATGGTGGGGCGAGCATAACCTAAGGAAAGCGTAAGAAGGATACATGACTCAGGAAAGGCCCGGCGGCTTGAGGATGATGCAGCCGAGGGCACCCCAGCAGGATAGGCTAATGACATGAAATAAAAGGATACATGCATGAGAGGGCGGACCCAGCGGCACAGGAATATCTGACCTGAAAGCGCTCCCGGTAGGAATAAAACTTAAAGATGTCACTGGTGATGTTGAGGGACGAAGGGGTGTTGGTGTAGCAGACTCGGTGGGCTGCGGGCGATCCTCCTGAGCCCCGGGCTGGAGGCCTCGGGAGGATCGGGGCTGGTGGCTCATCGGGGCCATCTCCATCTCCGCCCGGGGCTCTGGCGTGCGACCTCTCGAGCCTCGGGATGGCCCTCATGAGATCTGGTGCGCGGCCCCGCGTTTGGCAGGCCGTGAGGCATGCGCCTGCGTAAATGTGGGCGGGCCCTGGCAGCGTCCCACTCGCGAGGGCAGGCGCTCTTGAGGCGCGGCTCGGTTGAGCCCAGTATGTCGATGCAGGCCGCGCAGCCCACCATCCTCGCTGGATGGGGGCCACAGCCAGTAGGCGGCTGCCCCTCATGACCCTTGACTCTGTAGCTCTGAATGGCCTTGTTGATGAACTCACGAGGTTCGGCCCTCCTTGCCTTGCTCCCTTGCGGGGGAAGCGTGCTTGAACATGCCTCCATGTGGTGCCCAGCGCCTCCCTCGTGACCTTGGCGGGTGGCGGCCCTCAGGAGAGCCCGAGCCCGGCTGAGGAGGCGCAGGCCCTCCTATCACGATGGAAGGCTCCCCGGCCCAGCAGACCTGAGGGCTTGCCTCTTGAGGCCGGGCGGTCGATGTCTTCTTCTTCTTGGGTGCAGCCTCGTGAGGCCTCCTGCTCTTGTGGTGCAGGTCTTCTAGCGATGTGGCACTGAAAGGCTCGCTCCGAGGAGCCTGCTGCGTCTCTCTCTTCACGAGGGCACCGTGATGACCCGCCCTTCACGGCATCTTGAGGCGTTGTAGCCATGGTGGAGTTCTGACCATGAATTTGTGCGCCTTGGTACCGAGGATGGCGTTGTATGGCGGCGAATGTGGGCGGCGTCAAAGTCGATGAGCTCGATCACGGTAGTTATCGCGAGCCCGAAGGTGACGGGAAGCGGACCTGCCCGATCGGGACCGTGGAGCCATCGGTGACTCGGAGAAAGGCTCGGTTGGCTGAAGCTGACTATAAGACACTTCAAGATTGTTGAATGTTTCCCCGAACAGGGCGTTGAGTCCTGCCCGCCGTCGATGAGGGTCTTGGTGACCAGCGCGTTGCGGATGATTGGGGAACAAAGCATCGGAGAACTCCTGCTGTGGCGCGCGCAGGCTGATCCGGCTGAAGCTGAGCGTGATGGCGCCGCGTCGACCACTGAGAGGCGCTGGCCTCAAGCTTGGGAGGACTGCATTCACTTCATGGTGGACTGCTTGAAGATCTTGCTGAGAGCTGGGGCAGAGCTCCGCCGGGATCGGCGATCGCCGCGCAGTTCTGAAGCCAGCCCCTCGTCTGATGCGGTCTTCAATTCTCCTTAGCGGCGGCTGCGGAGAGGAGCCTGCGTTCCCTGCAGGCGATCCTCATGAGCTGATCCCTCTAGCCTCCCTCATGGTGAGGTCTTGCCAGTGAGTCCTCGCGAGGTTGGTCGCGCCACCCTTGGCGCCGGCGACGCGTCTTCCAGCGTCTGCATTCCTTCCTCCTCCTCGGCCGTAGCCCGAGTCGCTGCGCTGGGGCATCTGCCAACCCTTCCTTCATGAGCGGCCGGAGCTCTTGGCATTCATTGGTGTTGTGGGTGTGGAGGTCGTGGTACCGTGATGCCGACTGCCCTTGGAGGACTCGGGCTGATCTCTGCCTCACTTGGTGTGCAGTTACGGCGCTGAGTCAGCAGCCCCTTCGCTTCATGTCCTTGGCCTTGGACTTCTTTTCTTTGGGATCTGCGGCGGGCAGCCTCGAGGAGGATAGGCGCCCTCCTCAGCCTGGCGCATGGTCCTCAAGTTGAACAGCTCAAGGAGGTGCATAGATCTTCATGCATGCCCGGCTCCTCCTTCATCTTGATGTCGCATGCCGCGCCGTCGGAGAAAAGCAGAGATGATGGCCTCCTCCGTTACCACAGGGATCTTGGTAGCGTTGTTGTTAGCGCTGGATGTACTTTGCGGGGTTTCCCTGGCTGCTTGATTCGGCGCATGTCGCTCACGGCGGGTGGCGGTCGCGAGTACCACGGAAGTTGGCTATGAAGCGAGTCGCATCTCGGCGAGAAGAGATGCGTGCACAGGGCCGGATTCAGGAGCAGTGCGGGCCCGTCCTTGAGCGCCATAGGAAACCAGTTCGCCATGACCTTTTCATCCCGTTGGCAGCCTCGATGCCCAGCTCGTGAAGCTGGAGAACTCCGTAGGGTCAGCTGTGCCATCGTGGCGAGGAGGCAGTCTGGCGAACTTGGCGGGCCCGCTGACGCTGCGCCTTTCGGAGGTGAAAGCGCGGCAGCCCGCCCGTGTAGCTGCGAGGCCTCGGACGACGAAGCTTGGTCTTGCGGGCCTCCTGCGCCGCGAGCTGGGGGCAACCTGAGGTCTGGCGTGCTGGGGCGAGGCGCTCGGGCGGCTTCTTGTGGGCGAGAACTTCTTGACACCTCTGCTCTTGCAGCGCGGCGCTGGCGGAGCGGGTTCCGCCGAACCCGCGCACCTTGAGGCGAGGAGCCTTCTTGAGAGGCGGCTGGCGCCACCGGGGCTTCATCGCCAGCCTGGCGCGTGCGAGTGCTGGCAGGCAGACGGTCTTGGCGCCTCTGCAGCGCAGGCGAGCTCGGCGACTTCGGTGAGCCATTCGCCGTAAACGTCGTCGTCGGGGTAGTAAGCGAGGCTTCGTTTGCGATGATAAGTGCAGCTCGGGCCTCCATAGCCCACCTTGAGAGCCGCAGCGTGGCGAAAACCAGCGAGGGTGGCGAAGGCATGGCGGTGCGGCCGTCCGCCTCATGGGCAGGTGCTGGGATGATGCTTGCTGCTCGTTCCCGCCGGGCAGTGGCGGCGTTGATGGCGGTGACGAGAGCAGCGGCGCCGCCAGGCGGGGGCTATGCAGGTGACATCGGGCGAAGCGGCTCGGCGCTTCGCTGCAGACCCAACAGCGTCGGTATGGTTGCGGTGGTCGAGGAAGAAGCAGGCGCCGAAAAGCGATTCAGCGCGCCCCCTGGCGCGCCAAATGCCGAGTCGAGTTCCGCGAGACCCTTAATGTTCGAACAACTGGGGTGCGCAGCAGATCAAACCCTCCACCGTCTACGCACCTCGCCCGAATCGTTGGGACCTAAACTACTAGGCGGAACAGCACAAGAGACACAAGATTTATCTGGTTCAGTCCACCATTGTGGTGTAATACCTTACTCAAGTGTGTGGTGTGGTGGATTGCCTCGTGGGCTGATGAGAAACAATACAGGAAGAACAGCCTCATGAGTCTGTTCTTGGCGGGTCTGATGAAATGCTAGGTGGTGTTCGATCGCTCTAGCTCTTGGTTTTCTTGATGAGGATTCGGCTCTCTCCGGATGCCTCTTCGTCTCTCCAAGATGCGATGCCTCTACTATGGTGGCTAGCTCTACTTATATAGGCTAAGGCCTGGGCCTCTTCCCAAATATTGGCGGGAAGGGTGCCAAAAATTAGCCATTTGAAGGGAACAGCGGGTACACTTATCTGACTAAAGTTGGTCCTCGCTGCCAGCGCTCTGCAGTGATGGCCTTTGCTTGGGCTCCCAATGACTCCTTCAGCCGTTGGGCTGGTCTTGGTCTTGTTGCACGAAGCGGATGCCTTTGCTTGATGCTCTACGCTGCGCTTGCTCCTTTGCACCAAAGAGGAAGGAGGACACCTTCGCGGGCTGGCGCCCGGCCTGGCGCCCTTGGTAAATCATGGCTTGCGTCATGGGCACCTCGCGAGTACCCTGCCTTGAACTCTCCGCCTCCTCATGAGCCCTTTGGCGAGAGCCGTGCAGAAGCTCCTTGTCGTCCGCCCCGCAATCTGGCCCCTCGCGAGGTCTTGAGGTTCTTGTTGATGAGGATGGGCGTGCTGGGCCTCCTCCGAGACACACTGCCGGGCAGCGAGTGAGCAAGTCTGGACCCTCGTTCGAAACGCCGACATTTTTATGTGAATCCTGTTGGGATCGCGTCTGGCTTGTGTCTTGGCGCCGTTTGCGCTCTCTGTTTGCCATGGGGTCGTCCATCGACCGGGTGGCCTCCTTGTTTTTGATTGTGGGGCTCTCGGCCTCCTCATCAAATTCGAGCGATAGTTTTACGCTTTGGGTAGCTCTTTGTTCGTATTTATGCGCCGTATTTATCTCTTGATGTTGAGTACTTTGCTCCATCTGATTCTGAGTGCATCTTCCGCTGTTTTGAGCTTCGTTTCAGCTTTTTAGGCTACATGCAGTGGCAGCAGACTTTTGTGGAGGTTACGCTGCTCCAGCAACTTGTCCGGCGTGAGATCATCGGACTTATTATCTTCGCGGGGGACGGGTTGTTTATCAGATTGTCCTTTCAGGCGGTTGTCGATAGCATGTTAAATGCGTCCATTGGTTCGTCCTGCTCTATGGCTGGTCTGTATGGCTGTTGTCTTTGTCGGCGGGACTTTGGTGGCGCTTACGTCGCCGTTTGTGCTTCTTTTAGAGGAATGATCCTTCGTAGCATCCGTTGTTCCTCGTCTTCGCTTCCTTTAGGTGTGTCCACCATGTATACATCGTGAGATGAGGTGGTTCTCCGATTGCCCTATAGGTGCTGGTTCATATTCCTCCCCTACATCATCGTCCATACCCGTCGATGTCTTGGTCGAAGTCGAGCATGTCGGTTAAATCATTGATAGTGGCTACGAAGTGGGTGGTGGGTGGGAATTGAATTTCTTCGTTGGCTGCGTCCCAACCTTCTGACGTAGTCCGGAGGGCTCTCTGATAAAGAGAGACTTTAGTGAATTCAGGATATCGCCAAAGGCGAGTCTTGAAAAGATGTCTGCGGTGAACTCCACGATCGGCGCCCAATCTGGATTCGATTGGCAAGGCGCGGAGGTTCGAGTCCGGAGAGAGTCCGACACCTTGGAGTCACAAGCTTCACAAGGACCGGGTAGGTGTGCGGCTCAACCGCCATAGAGATCGCAGCCCACCTCGGTGTCCAGCCACCCATCCTCGATCATGATCGGCTCGAGCTAAGGGTCGGGGCAGACAGTGGTCGACCTCTAGGACCTTTGTTAGTGGCGAGGCAGATCATGCCCCTCGTGGCGG